>PVJS01009997.1:0-49041 GCA_004027185.1 Glis glis | reverse complement strand
GGAGGCGGAGACTGGAGGATCCGGGTTCGTAGCCAGCCTCAGCTCTCTCGCTCTCTCTCTCCCTGTCTCTCTCTCTCTCTTAGTGAGGCCCTCTGCAACTTTGTGAGACCCGGTTTCAAAATAAAGTATAACAAATAGGGCCGGGGGCATAGCGCAGAGGTAGAACGCCCCTGCGTTCAATCCCCGGTACCGCAAAAAAAAAAAAAAAAAGAAAGAAATAAAAACATGAACCCAAAGTTTCTCCACCATAATCATAGTATTTAAAATGGGAGAAATTTTCTTCAGGGCTACTCCACAGTTGCTCAGCAGACTCTAGCTCGAGACCTGAGCAGAGCTATGGGCTGCTACTCCAGTGTTTCCCCAAGGCCTGCCTCAGTGTATACTGCTCAGGACCTCCAGGCCAGCTCACCCCACCCCCACTACCTGCATCATCTCCATTACTACTGTCCTTTTTCTTGCCGGTGTCTCCTGAGCACTCAGAAACATCATCTCTGCTAGAGCAGCAGCTGCCTCTCCTCTGCTTTTTTGGTCTGATTTAAAAATACAGCTTTTTGCCGGGTGTGGTGGCGCACGCTTGTAATCCCAGTACTTTGGGAGGCGGAGACCGGAGGATCCGGGTTCGCAGCCAGCCTCAGTTCTCACTCTCTCTCTCTCTCTCTCTCTCTACTTAGTGAGGCCCTCTGCAACTTCGTGAGACCCGGTTTCAAAATAAAGTATAAAAAATAGGGCCAGGGGTGTAGCATGGAGATAGAAGGCCCCTGGGTTCAATCCCCCGTACCGCAAAAAAATAAATAAATAAATAAATAAATAATAAAATACAGCTTTTTAAAAATCACAAAGCACACTGCTCCACTATGTCTAGCTTCTTTGCCCCCAACATTCACCACAGGGGCAAGAGGTTGGAAATAACCTAGTTCTTCACTACCTTCTAGATTATGGTTTCTCCTGTGCAAACCCTTCTTTTTTATTCAGTTTCCTACCTTCTGGATATACCATCTTTTTAAAAAAATACTTTTATTGGTGCAATGTAATTAGACATCACAGTGAGATTCAAAGTGATACAAACATACATGTGCACGTACGTCACTTGGTGTACTTCCCTGTGTTCCCTCTCCAGTTCCCCGCCCCCCTTCCCCATACATTTTAGTGAGATTGGTAATGAAACCTTCTTGAATGGAAGTAACCTTATTTGAACTGTTTCCTTCCTCAACCCTTGTTTCCTCCCTCCCCCAATCCCCTTCGATTATTGTACTGGTTTCTCTCGCCTCATTTAAGTGAAGTCCCTTTTGCTTCCTATTTTCATTCTGGCTTCCACATATGAGAAAAAACATATAACCCTGGACTTTGAGATTGGCTGATCTCACTTAGCATGTTCTCTAGTTCCATCCATTTTTCCTGCAAATGATATAATTTTGTTTTTCTTATTGGCTGAGTAAAAACTCCATTGCACATATATACCACGTTTGTCTGGATATACCATCTTTTAAACCAAGGTTTCTTTCTTTCTTCTTTTTTTTTGCGGTACTGGGGATTGAACCTAGGGACAGTATACCTCCAAGCTATACCCCAGCCCTATTTTTTTTATTCTTTATTTTGAAACAGAGTCTCACTAAGTTGCAGAGGGCCTCACTAAGTAGCTGAGGCTGGCTGCGAACCCGGATCCTCCAGTGAACCTGGATCCTCCGGTCTTAGCTTCCCAAGTACTGGGATTACAAGTGTGCGCCCTGCTTAAATCAAGGTTTCTTTTTTTTTTTTTCTTTTTTTGCGATACTGGGTATTGAACCCAGGGGCTTTTTACCTCCGAGCTACACCCCCGGCCCTATTTTTTATACTTTATTTTGAAACCAGGTCTCACGAAGTTGCGGAGGGCCTCACTAAGTAGCTGAGGCTGGCTGCGAACCCGGATCCTCCGGTCTCCACCTCCCAAGTACTGGGATTACAAGCATGCGCCACCACGCCCGGCAAATCAAAGTTTCTTAACCAGAAGACCATGAAGGAATTCAGTCTGTGAACTTAGATGAAGAAAAAGATTACACCTTAATTTTTGCTGAATTCTAACTTAAATTTTGCGTTTTCTTCAATTGTGAATGTAGGCAATACAACAGCATTACTGTAGCTCTGACTTTATCAATAGAAGTTTTATAACACATTGTAATTGCTGTAAATATCTTAAAATATCATTATGTCCATTATTTCAATATTATAGTAGTTATGACGTTTCTAGATCTTGTTATTTATACATGATTAAAGAAGTACATGTTGCCAGGTGTGGTGGCACATACCTATAATCCCAACTACCTGTGAGAATGAGGTAGGAGGATTGCAAGTTCAAGGCCAGCGGGGATAATTTAGCAAGACCCAGTTTCAAAATAAAATACAAAAATGTCTGAGGATGTAGCTCAGGGATAGAGCACCCCTAGGTTCCATCCCCAGTACCACGCCCCAGAAAAGTACATGTTATATGAGAAAATTCTATTTAATATTTTGATAACTGTATCAATAAAATTCCTTTTCTTTATAATCCTATACATACTGTCCTTCCCACACATCTTTAAAAGCCCAATATCCTGAGAAGAGCTCCATGGCTCAGCTGAATGCCAAAGTTGGTGCGCTCTCCTTGACAAGGCTAATTGCTTCTTGGACTGAACCCTTAAGCTCCTCTGTCTTACCTATGGAGAATTTTGGAGCCTGGCTCAGGGCCTCTAGTCACTCCGTATACCTCATGCCTTATAACGTGTTTTAGTATACCTTCTGGGCTCCAATAATATTCATCTCACCACCCATATGTACAGCCACCAAGATCTTGCTTTTGACACCAAACCACCTCTAAAATCTTTTGGACAATGTTTAGGGTTTCACTTCTTCCCCACTGCATTTATCAGCCTGAAACTGTAAACAACCACACACAAAACTCATATAAAAACCCCACTGAAATTCCTGGATCTCCTTAACTTGTGATGCTGCTGACCACGTTGCTGTTGTATTTCAATTATAAACTCCCTCAGTCATACCCTCAAGTGGCTTAGAAATTTATCCCCCAGAAATCTTATGTGCAGGTTTCCCACTTTCTGACTACACTCCTTCTTTTGGCCCAGTTCCTGTATGATCTCTCACCCACTCTATCAATCCTTTAAACCCAGAGAGAACTCCTTACTAGTCTAGTCTATTGGCTTTCTTCTGTTTTCTTATTTTTTTCTCCTCTACAAGTTTGAAGTCCTGACTGACCAACTGAAATATAAACAAGAACCATTTATTTATTTATTTTGCAGTACTGGGGATTGAACCCAGGGGCATTCTACTTCCAAGCTACACCCCCAGCCCTATTTTTTATTCTTTATTTTGAAACAGGGTCTCACTAAGTTGTAGAGGGCCTCACTAAGTAGTTGAGGCTGGCCGTGAACCTGGATCCTCCGGTCTCAGCCTCCAAAGTACTGGGATTACAAGCGTGTGCCACCGCCCCCCAGCTAACAAGTACCTTTAGATTCCTAATGTTCACGTAATTTTATCTCAATCCAGGAAACAGCAACCTGAATCAATGCTAAAATGAACTGGCTTCATTTTCATAATGAGATTGCTAGGAAATGGTAGGGGAATAGTCATACAACTATCCAGAATGAAATCATTACAAATTAATGGTCTTTAGTCTTGGCTGGGCCCTCAATACCATTCACTGATTTTTTTAATTGCGGTACTTGGGACTGAACCCAGGGGTATTCCGAGCTACACCCCCAGCCCTATTTTTTATTCTTTATTTTTGAAACAGGGTCTCGCTAAGTTGCGGAGGGCCTCGCTAAGTAGCTGAGGCTGGCCGCGAACCTGCGATCCTATCTCAGCCTCCCAAGTACTGGGATTACAAGGGTGTGCCACCATGCCCGGCTTCACTGATAAAAATTTTTGTCCTTGCTCAGTTTTTTTTTCACATGCTCATGGTCAAAAACTCCAAGTATGGCACACTCTCTCAATCCCTTAATGGGTCAAATCCATTCCTATCTCTTTCCATTTAAATAAGAACACTAGACACAATCTGGGATCTTTAGACTGTTCCTGCCACTTCTTGCTTCCCTCAAAGGTATCTTTGTTCACACTCATTTTTTCTAACTTTTCTTCCAATTTTGGGAAATGAGTTCATTAAAGGCCAACCCACCATTCTCTGAGTGCTTCTGGAGAACCCTTCGATTTCTTTTCTCTGTATCCTCTATGTTTGATCCCTCCCACTCTCATCTTGCAAAGTGAGAAGTGACTTTAAAACGATGATTGTGAGGCAGGTACAGTGGCATATGCCTGTAACTCAGCTGCTTGGGATGATGAGATGGGATGATTGTGCATTCAAGGCCAGCCTGGGCAACATAGAAAGACCCTGATTCAAAAACAAAACAAAACCCCAAAACAATAGTGCACTCTTGCAGATCAGCAGAATGACAATTTCTCAGTATCTTTCCACATCCTGTTCTTGCCTGGAACACTTCTCTTTCCCCCATCTTACTGAAGACCTGGTGAAATCACCACCTTCTCTAGATAACTAACTCACCATGATGATCCCATCTCCATTTGAGATTAGACACACAGATTTCATGTCTTTAACACCTTGAGCATATATAACAGGTTTACAGCTCTTATTACATGACATTGCAATTATTTCTTGTGACCCCGCAAGGACAAAATGAATTGTTTAATTAGAGCGTAAAACAAAAACTTCTAATACTTTGAAATTTATAATGCCCTTAGAATATGAGAATGTTTAGCAATAAACTTTAAAATGAATAAAAATTACAGGCTCAGAATGAGGCTGAGGCATAGGTTCTGCGATGTAGCTATGGCTCTTCTTTCTTTCTTTTTTTTTTTTTGGTACAGGGACTGAACACAGAGGGCACCCTACCTCCAAGATACACTCCTACCCTCTTTATTTTGAAACAGAGCCTTGCTAAGTTGCCGAGGCTGGCCTTGAACTCACGATCCTCCTGTCTCAGCCTCCCAAGTACTGGGATTACAGGTGTGTGTCACTGCACCCAGCTGTGGGCCTATCAAAATATGGATGCAAAATTTGAGAATATCTCGAAGATTCATTTGTGGTTTTTTTCTTGTGGTGCTGGGGAGTCAAACCCAGGGCCTTGTGCATGCTAGGCAAGTGCTCTACTATGTAGCTCCCCCTCAAGCCCCTCACGTGCATTTCATCAAAAAAGGTATGCTCGTGTTTTTGTCTGCTTAGTTTTGAACTTCTTTCAGTACAAGCAAGTACATGACACTAACTTGTAAATAATTACTGAAATAACTGAATTGACTAATTTTATAATGCTTTTGCAATTTTTAATTTTAGCCTTTTTCATACACCTCCCACTTTTTCAAGATTTTATGAGGTTAAAATTAGTATGTGCAGACAAGACCCCATGGTTTTGCTGCTTTGTATGATGCCACGGTGTTTGTTCAAAGCTAATCTTTAAAATGCCTCACTTAACACCTGAGTTTCTACCGTCAGAAGACACTGCAGAACCACCTACCCTAATTTACTAAGAAAGGCAACCCAGAAACCTAGAGATGTGAAGGCATATCATTCCAAGTTACCATGGAGATAGCCAACCTCCAAACAGATACGGAAATATCTTCTCAATCAAACCTATATCTGGCCAAAGATTCATTTAAACTGAATTTGAGAGGATCAATTAAAAAAGCTACTTCACTGATGATGGTGTGTATTAGCATTAACTGGTATGAAAACAAATATAATGTGACAAGGCCAATAATACAAATAACATATAAGGGACTATAGATGCCACATTCAAGATGTGAATATTCGACCTAGTCTTGAAACTTAGTGACAGTAATCAGAACAGGACTGATTAGATATCCTAGGTAATTTATGAACAGTCTTTACTGAGATATAACTGATGTTAATAAGTTGCAAATAAAGTGCCCAATTTGGTGAGTTTTTAAATATGTGCACACATATGAAACTCCCCTTATAAGCGAGATAATCACCCCACCAAATTTTCTCCCACTTTTTCTTATCTCTCCAACTCCCACCCTCAGAAACTGATATACTTTTTATCATTATAGATGTTGGTATTTTATAAAACCTTCTACAAATGGAATCATATAGCATGTACTCATTTTCACTTGGCATGTTTATTTTGAGATTCATTCATGCTAGAGCTATAGTTCATTCCTTTTTTTATTGCTAACTAATACTTTTCCTATGGGACTATACTGCAATTGTTTATTCATCTGCTGATAGGACATGTTGGTTGCTTCTAAAATTCGACTTTGTGTAGATACATGCTTTCATTACTCTTGGATACCTTAACAATTTAAAAATCCTAGAACTAAACTGGGTTTGGTAGCTCATGACTGTAATCCCATTACTTGGGAGGCTGAGACAGGAAGATCACAGATTTGAGACCAGCCTCACTAACTTAGTGAGACACTCAGCAACTTAGCGAGACCCTGTTTCAAAACAAAAAATAAAAAGGGCTAGGGGTGTAGCTCAGAGGTAGAATGCCCCTGGGTTCAATCCCCAGCACCACAAAAATAAATAAATAAATATGAAAATAAAACCCTAGAACTAGCCAGGCGTGGTGACATAGCCTGTAATCCCAGTAGTTGGGAGGCAGAGACAGGAGGACTGCAGGTTCGAGGACAGCCTCGGCAACCCAGCAAGACCCTGTGCCAAAACAAACAAACAAAAAAGGCTAGGTATGTAGCTTGGAGGTAGAATGCCCCTGGGTTTAATCCCCAGTGCCATCCACCCACCCCCACACACAAAATCTTAGAAGTACTCTGTTTCCAAATTTCTAATTACTTCTATTGCCTATCTCCTTATGTCTAAATGACGTGCATTAATTTTATATGGAGCTAAAATACTGTATATATTGTCTTAAAGTGTCTTTATATTTTGAGATAGGTTCTTGCTATGTTGCCACAGCTGGCCTTTAACTTGTGATCCTCCTGCTTCAGCCTCCTGAATAGCCAGGAATACAGGCATAAGCCACTGTGCCTGGCTTTTAAAGTGTCTTTTTGGTGTGTGTGCTGCTGGGAATTGAACCCAAAGTCTTGCACATGTTAGGCAAGCATTCTATCACTGAGCTATATCCCCATCCCAAAAAAAGTGTCTTTTCTTATTCTATGGGAAATCATATTGCTATTTCAAATGAGAGGAGGGAAGGAGAAGAGCCCATGGCCTTTGGATGGATTCTGCGTCCATAAAAGTCCACCATCTAAAACAGACAAGCTCAGTATTCCTTTGTGAACTACTCTGGAAACTTCCCTCCAGACCAGGGTGCGACCATTGGTTTTACTTACAGTGCAAAGAGCTCTGACTCCCAATGTATCCCAGAGTAGACAAAATTTACAAGCTCAATGGGAACAGCCACTACATTTTTATATTATTACACAAGAAAATGAGCTAAAAATACTTGCTTCATTTAGGAAAAGTCAAATACTCTAGGAGAACTATTTGACCTTTGAAATACAGAACAGAAGCATGATTAAATTTTGGCTGAGTTTCCTATAACTTATTTCCCCATTTTTGAAAGACTGTCAAACTATTTATTCCAATTACCTTTGGGAATTAAAGAAGTTTAACAAACTTGCATTTTTAGCTCCGCATTCTAATTTTAGGCACTGTGTTCAGAATAAAATAATCCAAAAACTCCTTAGAGATAGATGTAATTTAAATCTTACATGAAATGTTCCAACTGAAATCAATTTTGTAGACAATCCAATTATGTTCCAAAGCTCATTTTTAAAATAGTTATACCAGATTTGCCCGATTACAAAATAATGTTCATATTAATACAAAATGCATTTTGATAAAATTATTTTATTGTAACACAATAGTCATTTTCTACATAGGTATAAACAGATATTTACAGGCTTTTTTTTTTTTTTGGTACTGGTTGAAACTAGTGATGCTCTACCACTTAGCTACATCCCCAACCCTTTTTATCTTATTTATAGACAGGATCTTGCTAAATTGCCCAGGATGGCTTTGAATTTGAGATCCTCCTGCCTCAGCCTCCTGAGTAGCTGGGATTATAGGCATGTACTACCATGCCCAGTCAGGTTTATTTTTTAAAGTGCAAGGAAATAATAATTTATATGGAATAGATTTTTTAAATCTAACAATTCAGATTAACTTCATTTCATACTTAGGCAAATTAAAATAATTATTCTAAAGTGATTAGCAAAAAGCCAACATAATCCTAAAACAAATTTCGGTATTTTACATATAAAATCAATCAATCAATCAATTAATTAATTAATTTATGGTACTGAGGAGAACCCAGGGGCATTTTATCTCCAAACTATACCCCCCAGCCCTTTTTATTTTTGAAAAAGGGTCTCGCTAAATTACTGAGGTCAGCCTCCCAGGTACTGAGATTCCAGGTATATGCCACCATGCCTGGCTTTAAGTCTTAGTTTTATGCAGTACATTCACTTTTATGTTTATAATCTTTGGCTAAGAATACAAGGAATTATTCACAATCGCACAATTTAACTGTTCCTCACTGGAATCAGGTCAGCTTATGGAAGGAACTCTTTAAAAATTTTTTTTCTTTTAATTATTTCTAATTTCATGTCCATAGTCCTTTAAAATCTGACTAGGTAAACGTGAAGTAGGATTCATTTCCAAATTTTTGTTCTACTTCTGGGATCTGCCTTCTTAAAACTTTTAGCCAATATTTAAAATGTTTCTTTGCTTTTTAATGCTTATGCCAAAGTATCTTCAACATCACAATGAGTTTTTTGACTTAAAAAAGTATAATCATGGATTTAGGAACAGCTTTGACAACTATTTAACTCTTAATTGAGAAAAGTAACATTGAAAACACAGCCAGAGTGTATATGCCTATGTGTGTCTGTATGTGGGAAATAGAGGTTGCTATTTTGACTCTATTGAACACCAAAAACATGCACTAAAATGGATAGGGGTGGCTTGCTTTCTTACATAAGTGGATGAAATTTCCCTCCCTTATTCTTGACAACTTTTAAAAATATCAACAATAATTTTCCCTGAGCATAATACAAAAAATTATGTTCATTGCATATGAAAACATTAACATAAGAATTAATGACTTGGGGAGAGGGCTACCAAGTAAACCTTAATTACTTTCTTAAAGCAATCTTTATCTAGCAAATACTGAGTTATGTATGAATATATTCATTTCTGGATAATACATGCCACACAAGTGACAGGGAAGTAGTAATCGATTTGTTTAAAGAAGGTTAACTTAGTGAACTGGAAATCCAAATTTAGAAAGGGAGAATAACTCTAAAAATATCTATCTTATAAATAGTTTATCTTAGTGAGAGTGGTTTATGTTGACAATGCTAATAATAGGGAAAAAGCTATTTCTTCCAACTGTTCAAGATAAGGGTTTTGGCATACCCCATTTTTCAACATAGTTTTCAAAAGTAATCAAATATTTCATTATTTCTACCCGGGTGTGATGGTACACACCTATAACCCCAGTACTTGAGACAGGAGGATCACAGGTTTGGGGACAAGCCTCAGCAAGTAGTGAGATTCTCATCAACCTAGCAAGACCCTGTTTCTAAACAAATAAATAAATAAATACATAGGGTTCAGGGGTATAGCTCAGAGGTACAATGCCTCTAGGTTCAATCCCCAGTACTGCACAAACACAGAAAAAAAAATCATTAACATTACTAAAACATTTAGGCCAATATGTAGAATGTTTTTCTTGCCCCCAGATCAGGGGGTTAAATCCAGGGCCTCAGGCACACACTCTACCACTAAGCTACATCCCCACCCTGTTTCTTAATGTTTGTGGCATTTACAAATTATCTTAAACTTTAGGACAACTAAAACAACTATCTACATGGATTTGGAAACAATTACAAGAACTATATGATAATCCTAAATTCTGAAAAGTGACATCCAAAACAGAGGTGCAGTCTGGTGTTCCCAATATTATCCTGAGATCCAACATTGTTTCTGACAGAGTTCTGGAATTAGGTCTTTTGTAATTTGTGCCTGGAAGTAACAGTTATTGTGGCATTGTTCAAATCACAAGGAAAAGGCAGTTTTAGTTAATAAAGCAAATGAAATAACCTATTAAAAGAGTGTGCTGGGAAGCCGGGCGAGGTGGCGTACACTTGTAATCCCAGTTCTTTGGGAGGCGGAGACCGGAGGATCCGGGTTCGCGGCCAGTCTCACCGCTTTCTCTCCCTGTCTCTCTGTCTCTCTTTAGTGAGGCCCTCCACAACTTTGTGAGACCCGGTTTCAAAAATAAAGTATAAAAAATAGGACCGGGGGTGTAGCACGGAGGTAGAACGCCCCTGCGTTCAATCCCCGGTACTGCAAAAAAAAAAAAAAAAAAAAAAAAGAGTGTGCTGGGTATAAAGCTAAATCTTTTTCTGCCACTTTTATACAAAGTCTTCAACAAAGCCATCTAAAATAAAATGTATGTACTAGAAAACACTCAAATGAACCTATGATTTATTCAAAATTCAGACTTCAAAGAAAAGAGAGATAATGTTACAAAAAGTGTTTAAAAGGATTCAAAAATAACTTTTCTAGTGTCTGCTACCATGAAAGACAGTTTGGGGGGGGCAAATTTTTTGCCACTACTAAATTCTGAGGAAAAAAAGATGTTTGGCAACTGTTTTCACATAGCTCTGAAGAGTGGTATTATTTTGTTCTCATGGACTAAAACTGGACATGAAGGGGTGACGGTGTAGTCTGTAGTCCAGAATCTTTCATAGTAATACATGGGTTTTATCACTCATTAAACTAGTGATTGACTCGAATATATACTTACTAGCACCCATAAGAATGGCAACTACACAATATTTATTAGTTGAAAATACTACAGTTTCTATGAAGATTGAAACCATGTTTTGCTCAGAAACAAAAACAATTTTACATTATACTTTTTTCTCTTTGCTTTCTTTTAATGTTTTTATTGGTGCAGTGTAATCATATATCATAATGAGATTCAAAGTGACACAAACATACATGCACACATCGCTTAGTGTATTCCCCTCGGTATACCCGCTCCCTCCCCTTCCTCCTGTATTATACTTTTGACCACCAACACTTGAGTTCCACTGGCTGTTAAGACATCTTTATACAGCCATCTTGTTTTTATTTTCTTGGTAGCTTCAAGAATTGTGATGAAGACATTGAGGATGAGTTTTGACCTAGACCTTATGAGGGAAAACGGAAAGAGATGAGCAAGATTCTCACTTATGGAAGAGTAGCTTAGGGAGAATCAGTAAGAGAGGTTACTGACACATACCATGAGTGAGGCTGAGAGTTTAGACTTGATCTTATAGGCATCAGAGAACTCTAGTTATTAAGAACCACATTCTTCAGCACAAGAGAAGGTAAAAACATTCGCATTCAGGGGACTATCTTTCCTCAAACTGGTTCTCTTGAAAGACCCTGAAACAAGCTGGATGGATTCTTAAAACTCATTCCCTCAAAAGTTCTCTCTCATTTGAGACAGGAGGATCACAGGGGTTTGGGGACAGCCTCAGCAAGTAGTGAGATTCTCATCAACCTAGCAAGACCCTGTTTCTAAATAAATAAATAAATAAATTCATAGGGTTCGGGGGTATACCTCAGAGGTAGAATGCCTCTAGGTTCAATCCCCAGTACCGCACACTGACATGTCAGACACCGCACTCCTGACATGTCAGGAGTACGGACATGTCAGAGAGATATGACTAGAAAACTGGATATTAAATGTTCACTCTCATAAAGCAAAGGTGTTTTAGAAAGTTTCTTCTGAGAATAGAAACTGCTTTTGAAACACAGACATCATGAATAATTGAAATGAAATTAAAATGTTAAGCTCTACAGGACAAATTTTTGCTGGGCACAGTAGCACACGCCTATAAGCCCAGCTATCCAGAAGGCTGAAGCAGGAGGATTGGAAGTTTGAGGCCAGCCTCTGACTCTGTCTCAAAATAAAAAGGGCTGGGGATCTAGTTCAGTGATAGAAAACCCCTGGGTTCAATCCCTAATACCACATACACCCATACCCACACATGCAAAAAGAAGTATTTCCAAAATCCTGCAAACATACTATAACAAATTAAAGTGAAATTTTTCATATTTAATTAAAAATATATATTTATATTTCAGTATCATTTGAGTCATATCTCTTAATTTCTCATTAACCTCACCCATACTGACATTAGTGTAGATGACTAGAATCTGATAATGTAGCCATGATTTATTAATCCTATCAAAATAAAGACAGTTTCTGAGCCTAGTAATTCAAAAACATTTTGAAGTATGATACATTCCCACATACCATATATGAGGTATATAATTATAAAATAATAACACTGATTTCACTGTTGCTTGTTAATTCAGTTACCCTAATTTCTATTTGAAAAGTAAAACAACAACAACAAAATCTTCCAACAATAGTACCTGATATTCAAATAGAGCTATGCCTGTATACTTTCTGGCTTATACTAGTAAGTCCCATTTAAAGCCATTTTCACTTAAGATATGACTCTTCTTTCTGAAATATTTCCTGACATTGTTGGGACTCCAAAAACAATACCCCAAAGCATGGTACTTTGGCTTGCTGAATACTTTGAACTGAAGGACACTGGAAGAGCCTCAGAAGGCTTGTGGTTTCTTTCTGTCCTTTCTTACTCTCCCTTTCTCCCCAAGGTGAGTCATAGCAAATAGAACCCCTCTTTCCCAAAGCAAACCATAAACCTAGAAATACTAACTCTGACCTTACTCCGCCTTTCTGTGTAATAGCTGGCCATAAAGAAATTCTTTGACCTACCTTGTCTGATAGTACGGAATAAGACCTCATTCCAGAAGGGGTCCTGCCCTATACCCAGGAGGAAGGGACACTATAGAGAGGCCGAAGTGATTTGGATAGTCAAGCCTTGCTGGGTCCTCCTCAGTCTACTAGGTTATACCAGTGTCCAATCACATATCTACATGGCGTCCACTCTCCATTGAGCCTAAGCATAAACACTGACAGCTTTCCCTGGACCTTTTGGTTTCATCTGTAAGGCTCTTGGGTCCCGTAAAACTGTGATTAGATCAATTTATTATGTTTTTCTCATTACTCTGTTTTTTATTATAGGACTGCATCATATGATAGCTAAGGAAAGTTGTCACACTTTTCTGCTCCTATAATTATTTTAAGGTCATGGAGAAAATATGTAGGATAAGAAAACACATACAAATGCTTCCAAATACTATCAGATCCCATGCATCTGAATTATTCCAAGCTTAACTGTACACTGAAATTTCAAACATTACATTTTCACAATTGTGTCAAGTAAATACACTGACAACTAAAATACATAAAAAACCAATATTTTAATCTCTAGCATATACAAAGTACATTTTACAAAAACTATCTCTTTTAGGAATTTTGCTCTGGCCTACAAAACTTTTAAGTAATCAATTCTGCGATATTAATATCTTAGAATTTTATTACTTATAAAGCCTCACCTTTTCTCCCCATCCCCCTTTTTTGTGGGAACACTGGGGATTGAACTCCAGGCCTCATGCATGCCAAGCACATACTCAACCACTGAGCTATGCCCCCAGCCCAAACCTTACCTTTTCTAAAGCTTTACTATTTAAAAAAAGTATCTAGCTGGGTGTGGTGGCACATGCCTACAATCCTACTACTTGGAAGGCTGAGACAGGAGGATCACAGGTTCAAGACCAGTTTCAGGAACTTAGGGAGACTCTCAGCAATCTAACAAGACCCTACTTCGAAACAAAAAAATAAAAGGGGCTGGGGTGTAGCTCAGAGGTTCAAACCCTAGTACCACCACCAGCAACAACAACAACAACAAAAAAAAACTAAGAGAATTCCTGGCTATTTTAATAACTATTTTCTCTTCAAGTATGAAATAAAAGATGTAATAGCATTTAATTGCCAGATTTAAGGTTTAATATCTGAGTAGGGAAGAAAAAAACCAACTTCCAACATCCACTTTTGGCTTGGAGGACTTTTAACTTGACTTCAATCCTCATTTGAATTAATTTCTGCTCTGATATTAGTTTTCACCTAATTTATCATTAAAAGCCTCCTGAGAAATACTTCAGAGAAAAAGTAAAGAAAAAAATGCCTTCACCTTATAAAGATCCAATCCTATGTTGCTCTTCATAAAAAAATGTGCTATTAGTGCCCCTTACATTAAGGGCATCTATACTCTAGTGAAGGTGACTTGTTATGAGTTATTCCCTGACTTGGTCTTTTGATTAAATGGAAGCATTTACGAGAAAAATAATGAAGAACAGAGTTTACTGGTCTCTATGAGGACTGTACCTAACTGTATCAACATGGCATGCCAGTGGACAAATTAATAGTATCTAAAATGAGTGGAATTCTGCCAATTCTCACTTCTACAGCTGATTCTAAAACAATACACTCATTTAACCTAGTGCAGAAAGAGCTACACAGACTAAGAGGTGTTTCATGGTTGTTCTTGTCCATCCATGAGAAGGGCAATGATCCTCTAGCTCCTAATTTCTATCTTGCAGAACCTTAACATATAGAATCCCTTTGGTTTCAAGAATAATTTTTCCCCATGAGTCAGGCAGGAGTCTGTGTTAGAAAGGAAATATGACCACAGCCTTCCCATTGACATCCAATGCCTTCATGACCAGTGCTCCCTGTGATTGATTCATCAGGGAGAGATGCTGACCAAAGCCAAAGAAACCTGGTGGGATCCAGGCAGTCTTCTCTTTTCTGTTGATTTTTATATTGTTCCTTTGGAATGTCTACTAGAAAGAATTTTTCTTTTCCTCATAATATCTTACTAGGATTTCCAAAACTAGCCTACTACCCAAATAAATAAACTATAATGCCTTTTGCCATTGTTCAAATTATCAACTCCTTTAAAACATGTAACAAAAATCCATTTTAAGCTAGTCAAGCAAAAATCAAGACACATGTTGAGCCTGATAGGATGCACAAATAAGACATAATACATATCAAATGTGGAATAAAAAAGACCTTCATCAAAGGAGTGGGAAGGGAGCAGATAGTGCAGATTCTGTTGGAAAACGTTAACTTAAGGGTCTTGGTAGAAAGATGACTCAAATGTATGCTCTGGCTAATCTTCAGTGAGGACAGGACCCTAGAATACAAGTTTCTCTCTTTCCTAATTTAATCTACCTCTCTTTCTCTCTCTCTCTCTCTCTCTTTTTTTCCCAATGCTAAAACATCATATAAGAGCCTACCTGACATTTTGGAGAATTTGCTGTGCTGGGATTGATATTCCGCATTGCCTAAGAGTAAAAAATAAGACGGGTAAAAATTACTTTAAGCCACATTGTTTGGCTGTGTAGGCTGACTTATAAATTGTATCCAGACATATCACCATAGCACAGAATTCCCAAGCTACCCAAGAAGCAGCAGACTGAGGAAGACAGGAGCCAATGGAGTCACCACATAATAAAACTGAAACCTCAGAAATTTTTAACAGCATTGAGGATAGGATAGCAAGACTTTAGGTGTCAGGAATAAAATAAAATTTGATAATGGTCAGGTAGGTTCTTTGCTTCTAAGCAGTAGACGAAGCAGGTAAAATATTTTTGATGTTTCAGTGATAAGAGACACTGCCAATGGAAGAAGTTCACAGAAAGCCAATGACTTAAGATATACTGAAGTTATATTGATTGCTAAAACAGAAACAAAAAAATTCTTAAAAGTAGACTATTAGTATGAGAAAAGAACATACTGGCCACTTCAACATAAGAAAGACAACACAGTAGGTCATAAAGATGGACAAAGAGGTTACCTCCAAAGGAAGAGAAGCTATTCTGTCCAGGACCCATCACCCAGAGTAAGAATGAGAATAAGATTTAGAAAAATTCTTCAGAAGGAAGAGTTTTACAAGTAGCAGCATTTTTCCCACCAAAAACAAAAAAGCCTTAGGCTGACCCATAGCATAAAAAAAAACAATGAATAGCCCATTCCTAGACTTTAAAAATTATCTTAAGAATAGCAAGACTTTGACATTACCAACTAAACAATATTTTTCTTATTAATGTTTCTTGATTTTGATAGTCCTCATTCAAGTGAAATTGAATCTGGTATTTACTTAAACCAACTAATATTTAATTACAAGCAAACGAAAAGCAAGCAATGAAAATGGATTTTATATTGCTTTATGTCTTCTAATAGCCACAAAATAATTCAATTCTTGATGGAGCTACTTTTTCTGACAATACAATTTCATATAAATGAAAAATACCCTTCCTTTAGAGTAATTTGTAAGAAAAGTCAGAGGTTCAATAAACTGTGTTACTATGCTTTTTCTCTCTCCATCTTCTTTATAGTAGATGCAAAATTTTCTTTTAAGACCATTTTCTGACATCATATGCTGATACAAACTCTCTTCCTCTCTTTAAGAGCTCACCTTTGATGCCAATCACACTAGAATTACACTGACAGATTACTGACAGCACAAACACTTTTAAAGGTGAGTCTGTCTGGGGATTCCATGGCTTAATCAAATTCCTCAGGTACCAGTTCCTCTCATCCCAAAACAGTGTTCAGAGATGATATCAACTTCATGTATTTGCAATGACACTCAAGTCACACTTCAAAATTAGCCCTGTAAGCTGGGCACAGAGGCACATGCCTGTGATCCAAGTAACCCAGGAAGCTAAGATAGGAGGATTGCAAATTTGAAGCTAGCCTGGGCAACTTAGGAAGACTGTCTCAAAATAAAAAATACAAAGGGCTGGGAGTGTAGCTCAGTGGTAGAGTGCCTCTCAGTGAAATGTAGAGTGTAATGGACTTTTAAACATCTGCACTTAGTATATGCTATGATTTGAGAGGAAAACAGTACAGATATGTATTTTATCTTTGTCAACAATATCTCTGGGGGGGGGGCAAAACCAAGATAGTTATTTTACTTCCAGAGGAAAGAATTAGGGAAAAAGGGAAAAGGAGATTTTATTTCCACTGTACTTTTACCATCTGTATACTTTCAGTACTTTACCATGTTTTTATTATCTATTCAAAACTCGTTCATATAAAATTTTTAAAATGTGCTGTTTAAATAAGATCAAATATCCAGTACCTGAATATCTTAAATACTCTGAAAGAAAAAACAAAAATTAATTCTAAAATGGTCATCAAGGGTTTTGAGATCTCTGTCACATCCCTACCTACCATTCCCAACATGAAAAAACATCCATAAGCAGGTAACTTTTCTTTTTGCTTTTTTTTTTTTTGTAGTACTAGGGATTAAACACAGGACCTTGCACATGCTAAGCAAACACTATATCATTGAGCTACAAACCCCAGTCCCATAAGCAGGTAATTTTAAGATATACTGAAACCTTATAAATTTGGAATAACTTGTATTATGTTTTAAGTAAGAATTCTTAGATTTAGCAATACTGAAACATATTTGCAATTCAAGAGATATTACACTGGTGTGTATACACACACACACACACACACACACACACACACACACACATAGTTGTATAAAGTTGTTTACCCAAGTAATGGCCCACAATTTCATTAATGAAATCCTTCAAAATATAGTAATTCACAATTCCATGTACATTTGAGGAAACACCTTGCTTCCTTTGATTTCTGCTGCAGTGACCATCGCAAAAGCAGTTCATTATGATACAGAATTAAAAGTTAGATTCCACATGATCAAAGGCCAGTCAAGAAACTAAGACTTGGACAAAACTGAATAGAATGCTTCTGTGTCACTAATTTTATAGAGACAACATTCCCATGTAACTAATAAATGCTAAAATGAAATTTGCCCAACTTCATGCAGGAAAACAAACCCCCAAAAGTGGAAGGCTGGTTTCTAACCTGTGGCCTCACCTGCCGAAGCAGTTCTTGCTGTTTCAGCCGCAGCCTCTCCTTCTCCATTTGCAGTTGCTGCAGCCGCATCTGTTGCTGCTGGTTGGAGTTGCCACCACCCATGACACCTCCCTGCGGGCTCTGGGGAGCCAAGGGCGGGGGCTGTTTCACTGGCGCACTTTGACTGATTCTCTGGTTCATGGCTGAAATGAAACAAGAGATCTGTCCTAAGAAAATAGCTGAAGAAAAGGATGTCTTAGTTATTCAAAAGAAACTGGGACTATCCAATGTACTTCTTGGTAGTATGACTAGAAATAATCTAAAGATTCATAAATAGCATAATGGTTATATTAACTTCTAATCAACACTGTTGTTTACTAAAGAAACATGAGGTAGCTTCAAAGAATATGAACTGAAGAAGGGTCAAGATGCAAACTAATACCCATTGGCTCTGAAAGGGAGAAACTGGGTGTCTAAAAAGACTGAGATGGACAAAGAGAACCCCTATTTTTTTGGTACTGGGGATTGAACTCAGGGGCATTCTACCCCTGAGCTACACCCCCAGCCCTATTTTATCCTTTTATTTTGAAATGGGTCTTGCTAAGTTGCTAAGGCTTGCTTTGAACCTGTGATCCTCCTGTCTCTGCCTCCCAAGTACTGGGATTATAGGCATGTGCCACCAGGCCCAGCTGGAAAGAGACATTTTTAACTTTCAAAGACTGAATGATGTGAATACACTACTTATTACCAAAAAAACGTTTGATTAAAAATCCATCCCCCCACAGCAACTAAGACAAAGCATCCTGAGGAATAAAACTCATCAAAATAATGAACCCTTAATATATCCATATATAGCCCCCTACTAAAGTAGATTAAGGTGGCAATGCATGTGCTCATACCAAATGGGTGCACAGCATTTGGATTTGTCTCATGCAGCACCACTGTGCCCTCAGCATATGGTTTGGTAGTCTTTTTTTTTTCTTTAGTTGAACCTATAATACTTTTGGAGGTTAGAAATAGACTGGATTTTTATACTAGTGAACTTCTGCCGCTGATCTGTGGATTAACCTCAATAAGCAGATGGAAGTTGTATGTAAAAATGTTAATGAATGATGATATATCTTTTCAAACACATATTCAACATTTTAAATTGAAATTTTGGGTCACCGCTTGTAATAATTTTTTTTTCTTTTTTGGTGGTACTGGGGATTGAACCCAGGGGTATTCTACCTTTGTGTTATATCCCCAGCCCTTTTTATTTTTTATTTTGAAACAGGGTCTAAGTTGCTGAGGACCTCCCTAAGTTCCTGAGGCTAGTCTCAAACTTAACAATCCTCCTGTCTCAGCCTCCCAAGTACTGGGAAAACAGGCATGCACCACCATGCCTGCTTCTAATAAATGTTTAATACACATCTACCAGAGAAAACCACAGATGAAGGCCCAGATGACTTAAACAAGAAAGAAATAACATCAATCTTACACCACTTCTTCCAAAGTGTAACAAAGAAGGAATACTTCTCAATGTTTATGAGGGCAGCATAACCTTGATACCTTACAAGGACATTAAAAGAAAGGAAAATTACAGACCAATCTCTCTCATAAATCTTGCTAAAAACTCCTAAATAATATACACTGACAACCTTTTAAGTTACTGGCCTCCCAGGCAGAGAGCAAACTCCATGTGGTAGTTCTTCGTGTGTCTGCTTTGTAAAATCGTGGCTGTGGGGAAATGCCAGCCTGTCCTGAGCAAAGCTCCTGAATCTTGCCCAGAGTCCAACACTAGGAATCTTGGAACCGGATGTGCTGGCGCACGCCTGTGACCCCACTACTCGGAAGGATTGCAGGTTTGAGGCCAGCCTTGGCAACTTAGCAAGATCCTGCTTCAAAATAAAAAGGGTTGGGGGCATAGCTCAGAGGTAAAAGGTCCCTGGGTTCAACCTCAGTACCACAAAAAAAAAAAAAATCTCTTGGGTAGAACACTTGCCTACCATATGCAAGGCACAGGGTTCAATCTCCAGTACCAAAAAAAAGAATCTTCTTCCCTTAGGGCATTGTCTCAGAACCTTTCCACTTTGGCTACTGATATCTCTCACCTAATCTAATTATTTGTCTAGAGATTTGCATAGGGATACTCTTAGATGGAGTGGGGGGCGGGGGCAGCATCCCATCCGTTTATAAGTCCTCAAAGTCAGGCATAGCATCTGGCACAGAAGTGTGTGCTGCCAAATCACTCAACTATTTCTATGTTGAATATTTACTCACCAAGGCAGAAAATTAACTAGGGTAAAAAGCAATATAGGAATCCTACTATAGGCAAAGTAGGAATCCTACCTTCTTCTCATTAGATCACGCTACTTTTCTATGAAGTCTGTGTAACATTAAGACAGAAGCAAGAATACTGTTTGAAAAAAGGAAAATTACAACTCTCTCAGAAGGCCTTCATTCAATTCAATCTCGGCTATCCTTTAATGTAAGACGATGCCATTATCAATTTCTTTTTGTTGTTGTTGTTCTCACTTTTCCCCCCTCTAGTCTTTCTGGGGTTCAGTTTTGTTTTTCTGTGGCACTGGGAACTGAATTCAGGGGTACAACTGAGCTATTACCTCCAACCTGTTTTTATTTATTTTGAAAAAGGGTCTCTGTCAGTTGGTAAGGCTGGTCTCAAACCTGTGATTCTCTTGTCTCAGCCTCCCAAGTACAGGAATTACAGATGGGTGCTACCACTCCCAGGTTTTTTTCTTTTTGAGTTAAATTTACTATTGAGTCCTGCTTTTCCTGCATGCCATGCATTTTGTGATAGCCTAATTCATGACTATTCTTTTCCAAATATTTTCATTTCTATTGTGATTTCCAGTTAACTCATGAGCTATTTAGATGTAAATTTTTATGCTTCCAAACTTAAAGTTTAGATTTTTAAAATAATTTCCCTCAACATATAGAGAAACAAAAATAATATGATGAACCAGGCATGGTGGTACACACCTGTAATCCCAGTACTCAGGAGGCTAAGACAAGAGGATCGAAGGTTCAAGGCCAGCCTCAGCACAGTGAGACCTTGTTTCAAAATAAAAAAAAAAATAGGGATGGAGGTGTAGCTTGGAGGTAGAATGCACCTGGGTTCAACCTCCAGTACCAATAAATAAGTAAATAAATAAGTATAGAATGATGAATCCTCATGAACTCACCACTCATCCTACCAATGACCAATAGATAGATAATCTTGTTTTGTCCCCATTCTCATCCATTTCCCTCCAATTATTTTGAAGCAAACATTATGGCCTTTTACCCATAAATAATTTCAATCTGGATATCTCTAAAAGATAGAACTCTTTAAAAAAATCACAATATCATGATTATACTGTCAAAAATCTGCCAATTTCTTAATGTTATCAACTGTCCAACCCATGTTTGTCTTTTTATTATCAATGGATTTTTTTTACATTTAGTTTAAAATGGAAACCAACATTCATAGGATGCATTTGATTCAAAATCTAAATCTTCTTTAATAAAATGATTGTTATAGTATGGTTTCTGGATCATCAGGAGCAGTACCACACCTCTTCAGAAATGCAAATTCATAGACCCTAACCCAGAGGTACCAGCAATCTTTTAACAGCTCTGGTGATTTCTGATGCGTTCTTAAAAGTTTGAGAACCTTGAATATATAGATTCCCCCTTCTTCGTTTATTTTTTTTACCATTTATTTGTTCAGGAAACCACGCCATTTGCCCTATACAATTTTCTATGGCTTAGATTTTGCTGATTGCATCCCACTGTACCATTTAACATGTTTCTCAACCCCTTGATATGCTGTGCACAATTTAGACATAGAAGTTTGATCAAATTTTTTGGCCAAAAACACCTCATTGGTAGTACTGCACAGGATGAGGGAGCACAAGCCATCTGGCTGTCTTCTGAGGAAGGCTAGATCAGTGGGTGCAGATGTGGTAAAAGCTACTGTATCCATTTTAAGTCCCCTTTATCTAATTTTTAAGCAATTTTCCCCTTTTATTCATCCAATTGATTTTTTCCTTCTTTTCTCTTTATTGCCTAAATCCATTGTTTCATGAGAAGTTGCAAGTGGTGGTGTTCTATCATTTCTTCACAGGTATTACCCGAAGTTCTGTAAGTAAGAGTTTTCCTGTATGAAGTATTTGGTTACCTGAAATTTAGTTTGTACAGGTAAAAAATAAATGTTTGATTCATTCCTTTAATGTATATACATTTTTAGGATGAGTTGGTTCCACAGCATCCTCCTAAAGGTAGCTGATAAGCATTTCATTTAAAAAAATTATGAAATCACAGATTTTTAAATATGCGTTTTAATCTAAAACAGCAATTTTGAACAATGTTCAAAGCACACCATATTGTCCAGTGGAAGTCCTTTAAGTTGGTTACAGGAGACCTGATCATCTTCCGTGCTTGCTTTTAGGCATAAAAAGATGTCCCAGGCTCATCTTGTACCTTCCCTGCCCCAGATTCTACTCAACCCTTTTTTGAAGGATCCATGATTTCTTTTAGTGGAAAACATTATCTAGAGACATTAACTAATAGTTATTATTTTGTTGCTTCTTTGTCACTGCTTCTAGGCGGTTCCCCACTTCAGCAAATTTGTACTTCTAATTGAAATGTAAGATTCATAGTTTTTACTTGGGTTATTTGATCTTATTTTATATACCATCAGGTATATATAGTGAAATCACTGTGGTTTAAAGTAACCTGAAATAATTCCTCTCTGTATGATTGGGTCAATAATTCAACATAAAGGTTTACTTATAAGATTTTGCCTTTGAATTTTAGAAACTTGACTTTCTTCATATCCCCCTCCCCTAGCCCCAATAGGAAAACACTGTTGTCCTTTTTTTAAATCAGTTTTAGTTTATTTTTTAAAATCTAAGCAAACATACATCTCTTTTTCTTAGCTACATGGTAGTATACTATAAATTCTTTCCTCCATTTTGCCTTTCCCCCTTATTTAATATAACCTTGACATCACTACAAAGCAGTATACAGAGATTTTTAACCATTTTCTTTTTGAAATAGCTGATTGACATTCCATTCAATCAATTTCCTTTCAGATTTTCACTACTACTAAAGACTGCTGTATGGAATTAGCTCACACATAGAGTGCTTAGTGGTTAAAAGCATAAGTAATCTTGTTAGATGTTGCCAAATTTGCCCCCATCCTAATAGGGATTGTACTTTGTTGGATCCTCATCAATAATGTATAAGAGACAGTACCCCGCCCCCGTCTTGACAAATTCTTGGATTTTTGCTAAAATCTGAAAGATGACAAATGGTATCTCAGTGTGATTTTATCTTTGCTATGTCCTACTGTATGAAAGTTTGAGCAATTTTCATTACTTTAAAAGGCTATTTGGCGGGCATGGTGGCCCACGCTTGTAATCCCAGTACTTGGGAGGCTGAGACTGGAGGATCCAGGTTCATGGCCAGCCTCAGCTACTTAGTGAGGCCCTCCACAACTTAGTGAGACCCTGTTTCAAAATAAAGAATAAAAAAATAGGGCTGAGGGTGTAGCTCAGAGGTAGAATGCCCATGGGTTAATTCCCAGTATCGGAGAATAAATAAATAAATAGCCATTTGAATGTTTTACATGAACCAGGTTCATATCTTTTTCTGTAGTTATTGATCTTTACCTTTTCTATCCTATACAATCTATATACTAGGGATAGAAAATCTTTTGTCTGTGATGTAAGTTAGAAATGATTTCTCTCAGCTGGGCGTGGTGGCGCATGCCTGTAATCCCAGTACTTGGGAGGCAGAGACAGGAGGATCACGGGTTCGAAGCCAGCCTCAGCAACTAGGTGAGAGTCTGTTTCCAAATAAAAATAAAAAATGGGCTGGGGGTATGGCTTGGAGATAGAATACCCCTGGGTTCAATCCCCAGCATCACACACACACAAAGAAATGACTTTCCGGTTTTTTATGTCATTTTACTTTATTTTTCCCCATTAATTTTTAAAGTCAAATTTATCAATCTTTTTGGAAATTTGAATTGTGTGTTTTCATCATTTGCATGTGACAGAGGAATTCACCCTTCTACTTAAAAACTACTTAGTTCTAAGCCAGGTGTGGTGGTGCATGCTTGTAATCCCAGTACTTGGGAGGCTGAGACAGGAGGATCACAGGCTCACAGCCAGCCTCAGCTACTTAGTGAGGCCCTCCGCAACTTAGACTGTTTCAAAATAAAGAATGAAAAATAGGGCTGGGGATGTAGCTCGGAGGTAGAATGCCCCTGGGTTCAATCCCTAGTATGGCAAGAAAAACAAAAAACTACTTAGTTCTGCTTTACTGATTTGGCAATTCAATCCAATCAATTAGAATCTATCCTGGTGTAAGGTACAAATGGAACTAATTTTACCTGTTTCCATATGATCATCCATTAGTCACAACACTACTTGTATAAAAGTATATTTTTGCCCCAATAATCTATCACGGACTAAAGTTCCATGTTTTAATATTTCTGGATTTTTCTATAGTTAGTTAATCTGCTCTTACACTCGAACTACAGAACTGCATTTATGTTAGTGCACATGTGCTTATGAGTGCAACCTTAATGTTATAATAGCTGGTAAGGCAGGACATGTACTTTTTAAGCCATCTCTTGAATTACTGGGTTTTAATTTAATTATACTGTGGTTAAAAGAACATGGTCTACAGGGCGTGGTGGCACACACCTATAATCCCAGTACGTGGGAGGCTGAGACAGGAGGATCACAGGTTCGAGGACAGCCTCAGTAGGTAGTTAGATTCTCATCAACCTAGCAGGACCGTGTTTCAAAATAAAAATAAAATAGGGCTGGGGTGCAACTCAGGTTTAGAATACCCCTGGGTTCAATCCCCAGTACTACAAAAATAAATAAATAAAATAAAATAATTTAAGATTCTGGTTATGTCTTTTTGGTTAGCCTGCTTTAATATTTTGTCTGGAAGAACAGAGATGGAATGTCAAAACACAATGTATTGTCAATCTTGTTCAAAGCACTATCAATCTCTTATATGGCAAATAAATAGTACTGACTTATGAAATGTCTTTGCAAAGAATAAATGGTTAAAAACTTTCACAATTACAGCTTATAGTTTAGTATTTTAAAGGGGAATGGATAGAAAAAAAGCTAACAATGTTTTTTGTTACCCGGGAATGAACCCCAAAGGCATTCTACTTCTGAGCTACACCCTCAGCCCTTTTTAATTATTTATTTTTATTTTGAAACAGAGTCTTGCTAAGTTGCTGAGGCTAGCTTTGAACCTGCAATCCTCCTGTCTCAGACTCCCAAGTACTGGGACTACAGGTGTGTACCACCATGCCTGGCTAAATGCTAACAATTTTTGAGAACTGAGATTTGCCAGGCACCAACAACCTTATTTAATAAAATTACTTTATCTGTCACCAACAAAGATGCACAATTGATAGTACCATGGTACAATATAAAAAGCACAGCCTTTAAAGTCAAACAAACCTGGGTTAGAGTTGGACCTATCAATTCAGCAATTTGTTTGATCTCGATTTCCTGAACTGTACCTGGAGATAGTAACATCTCCTGCTGGAGCCACTGTGCAGACTGCACACTACTACAGAAGCTGGAAGAGTGGGTGATCCATACATGTTGATCTTCTGAAGCCTACAGCCAACCATTCCTACTGATAATTATCCCATACCTTCCCCTCCTCCACAGACACACAAACTCCCCCTCTCCTATCTTATCATGCCATTCACTGTTTCCAAGTATTCCCATGATTCACAAAGATACATATGTTTATCTTGACGAGATCTAAATGGAAAAAGACATGGAAGAGATTGGGCTAAGGGGAGCCTTTCTTCTCTTTTGGTGAAACATGTTCCTGGCATTCCAAGGGAACACTCAACATATTTCCACATAGAGATTTGATTCACTTCATTTCATTACTTCATTTATTTTATTGTGGTACTGGAGATTGAACCAAGGGGCATTCTACCTCAAAGCTACCCCCCCAGCCCTATTTATTTTTTTTTTTTAATTTCAAAACAAGGTCTCACTAGGTTGATGAAAGTCTCATTACTTGCTGAGGCTATCCTCGAACCTGCGATCCTCCTGTCTCAGCCTCCCTAGTACTAGGGATTACAAGTGTGCGCCACCATGCCCAGCTATAGAGATACAATTTATACATGGTACTATGTCAGGTTCAATAGCATGACTTAACCATATATCGGGGGACTAATCTGCGATCCATCATGTACAGTGAACATGTCATAAACTATGGCCTATAGCAAAAAACTTTAAAACCAGCTCCAAGCAATTAAATAATAATATTTTAAAAGGCAAGAAAATAGCCCACTTCTAAGTTGAGAAGTGCTAGAATTATAAAACATTATTGATTTCAAAACAGATTGTAAGGCTGTTAAATACTTCACCTATTAAAAAAATCTAGCATGGAGCTTTCCATGCTAGACTTTTCATTAACATTTATTAAGTTATTTATATAGTAATATATACTTGGTGAAAACAAATTGAATAACAAAACTAAATAAAAATAAAGAGGTACATAGCCTTTGCTTCTCACCAGTTTCCCAGCATTAGATACCGTAAGAGGTAATCATTAATGATATTATAGCCACTGCTGAGGGCAAACTGAATTGGTGGATAAGGTCTTAAATCTAGGTTTTTCTAAATATTCAAAACCACAGAATGGGGAAAAATAGGATATCAAAAGATGAAAGAGGGCCCCAAAATCAAGCAGAAACTTGCACAAAATGTGCAACACAGAGTCCGGTGCCTGTGGTGAGCACTTTTGGTTGTGTTTATCTCAACGTTGTCACCTATGCAGTGTCACAGGCTTCCATATAAAGAGCTCGCTTACATGACCAGTTCAAACGACCCTGTTTATCTAGTGAGCCTGGGATTCATTCCTCTCCAGAAGCATCCTGTTCTGTACCTTTTGAGTATCTTACCCACTTCAACAAAGCACAGAGCAGTGCACCCACATGGGGCACAGCAGAGACCTCACAAGCAGGCAAGAAACAAAACAGGCTTTGTTTCCAGGGGAAGGGGGCTGGGAGCTAGAAAAGAAAAGAATAGCATTACCAACTTCTCTTCCCTCCGTATGATTAACTATTGAAACCCCAATGTTTCCAGTCTTAATAAAATTTCTAAAAGGTAAAGATAAAAAAACCATGCTACAAAATGTCAGAATCTAAAAAATTATACTATGCTATATTTTAAAAGTCAGAGCCTATACTGCTTGGACTATGAAATAGTAAATGCTTCAAGTTTTACTTAAATCAGTCCTGACAGCTTCGTGGTTGCAAACCAACCACTCAGCAATTACTCAAAGTGAAAAGACTACCTTCTCAATGAGAAAGGGGAAAAGGCCATCACCATAGCTCTCCTCCCAAACTCCACTCTAAACATCTTGAACTTCAGATTAACATTCAGATTTAAATAGTTTGCAACTTTAAAACTTTGGACTATTACAAGACAGATTTGTTAGTCTTAAAACTTTGGAATAATAAATTCTAGAAACTTTATTAAGTATAAACTCAAAATCAGAAAAAACTTTTAAACCATTAAAACATGAAACTTTATAACTCTCCCACAACAAAAGCACTTCTTTACTTTGTCTAGTACGTGGTTAAAAGAAATGTTTTTCTAAAAATACAAATGAACAGGCCATCTGTTGGTCTTAAAACAGTAAAAACAAAACACAAAACACCCACTGTGGCTCTGTTTACTACATGACTGGGGGACTGAATTATCTGAAAAAATTTGCAATAAATTGGCACAATAATTTCTCTACTTATTTAGCATTTTATAATGCTAGCTATTCAGTGAAAATTACTACTTAATTCACCATAAAAAGCTGTCTCTCACAAAAGTAGTAAAAGATCAGGGCCCCAACCTAATGACTGAATAAATGATTTTATTATCAATATGCAAAAGATGTTTCCCAATATTTAACCAAGCTACGTTGAATGATGTCACACTTAGTAATCTTTTTTTTTTGGTAATGGGGATTGAACTCAGATGCATTCTACCTCCAAGTTTTATACCCCCAGCCAGATTTTATTTATTTGGAAACCGGGTCTCACTAAGTTACGGAGGGTCTCACTAAGTTGCCAAGGCTGGCTTTGAACCTGCGATCCTCCTGTCTCAGTCTCCCAAGTACTGGGATTACAAACGTGCACCACCACGCCCAGCTTAGGAACCATTTTCTACTGAAACAATTTACATACCATAAAGTCCATCTATTTAATACATACAGTTTGGTAGTTTTTACATATTCGTAGAACTGTGCAACCATCACCACTAATTTCAAAACATTTTCATTACTCCACAAACAAATCTTGCATCCATTAACAGTTCACTCCCTAATGACCCTCCCCCTAGTCCCTGGCAACCACTTATCTACTTTCTGTTTCCATTGATTTGCCTATTCTGGAATGGCATCAAACATTATGTAGCCTTTTGCGAATGGCTGCGTTTACTTCATCTAATAATTTCCAATTTCATCCATGTTGTGGTATATATCAGCATTGAACCCTTTTTATTGCAGATTATTCTGTATTTGGAGATAACACATTTTGTTAGTCCGTTCATCACCTGATGGGACAATGGGTTATTTTCACTTTGGGGCTATTATGAATAATACCGCTAAAAACATTCACGTGCAGGTTTTTGTGTGGACATATGTTTTTAATTCTGCATACATACCTAGGAACGGAATTGCCTGGTCATATGGGAATGTTATGGTTCACTTTGTGAGGAACTGCCAAACTATTTTCCAAAGTGGCTACATCATTTTTCAATCCCACCAGTAATGTATGAGGGTTCCAATTTCCCCGCATTCTGGTCAGCACTTGTTATTTTCTGTTGGGGGTTTTTGGCTTGTTTTGGCCATTTTAATGGGAGTACCGTGAGTATCTCACTGTGGTTTTGATCTGTATTTCCCTAATGACCAGTACATGGTTACAGTTCACCTATTCTAAGGCCCTACTCTAGGTCTTGTCATAGGCAAAGTAATGTCTTCCTTCCATACTTTGCATTTTTTCTCCCTTCCCAAGCACCAACTCCTAAGTCTCCCAAAAACTGGGTTAAAGTATTCACATCTTTAACTGCTCAAAAATATTGATAACAAATATCAATAGTTAGGTCAATCCAATAAATATCTTCCTTCTCCAACCTTCTATCCAAAGAATGGCATACCAACTCATTAGAGCAGTACTTTTCCAAACAACACAATTGTGGATGGAGCTTTAAAAAAATTCAAAAGAACATTTTCTCCTTATCACCTCATTAAGCACTTCAGGACACAGGGGTTGCTAAATGAGGTGAGGCAGAAGGGAGAAAGTGCTCTTTCGGCCTCCCTCCTTCCCTAGAGCACACCACATTTCTCCACCCACTAAGAAAATAAAGCTTAAAGTCTACTGTAGAATGCAAATTCAGGTAATGAGACTACTGCTCTAAAGAGAATGGGAACCACATTTAAAAATATATCTGCCACGATGAATTCATGTTAAAGAGTAAACAGAACCATTAAGTAGAACTTTAATTCTAATTTCATATAATTTATTACCACAAATGCTCTTTTACCCGTGGAACTTCTAATTTATAAGAGATGCGTGTGTACCTTGCAGTTGGGTTCTTCTCATCCTTCCATGTTCCTCCTCCAAAACAGCCTTCCTTAACCGCCTTAGAAACCCTCCTATTTCCTCTCAAAGCACCTTATTATCTTTCATTGTGCAGAACACATCTCATAATGATTTATTCTTTTGCAGCTTTTATCTCCTCTCTATGGCTAGTACAGTTCCTGGCGTGTAACTGGCACTCAAGCATTTATTAAATGAATTAATAAATCCTGGAACAGCTCCTATATCTAGTTAGCAGCATGCTATTCATAATTCAGAGAAGAATCTCTAAGTTGAAGCAAATTTAGAATGCCTTCTGAAATATCCTCAACCAGAGTAGCAGAACAAAATGAGTATAAAGCAAATTATCTGAACCACTCCTGTTGTAAATTATTTTATTTTGACAGAGATTTTACCTTTCCCTTGGGAATTTCATTATCTATCTCTCTTTTCTTTGGTACTGGGGATTGAACCCATGCTTTGGGCACGATAGGCAAGTGTTCTACTACTGAGCCCTTTTTATTGTATCTTGAGACAGGGTCTCACTAAATTGCCCAAGATGGCCTCAAATTTGCAAACCTCCTGCCCCAGCCTCCTGAATGGTTGGGATTACAGACTCTCTATAATCTCTTTTTCTTTTATCTGGATCTCTAGATTGGCACAAAAAGTGGTTAAGCAACACCAAATGGTTCCTCTTCTCCGTATTTTATAAGATACCTGTGGTTAATACAGAATTATTACAAATATAATTTGAAAAGTAAGGTCAGGAATGGTGGTGCATGCCTGTAATCCCAGTACTATGGAGGCTGAAACAGGAGGCTCGCAGGTTTGCGGCCAGCCTCAGCTACTTAGTGAGGCCCTCCGCAACTTAGTGAGACCGTTTCAAAATAAAGAACAAAAAATAGGGCTGGGGGTGTAGCTCGGAGGTAGAATGCCCCTGGGTTCAATCCCCAGTACCGCAAAAAAAAAAAAAAAAAAAAAATTAAAATAGGGCTAAGGGTGTAGCTTGGAGGTAGAATGCCCCTGGGTTCAATCCCTAGTACCCACAAAAAAAAAAAGAAAGAAAGAAAGAAAAGAAAACCAAAACAAAGTAAGGTTTGAGTGTGTGTTTGATGCTATGGACTTTAATAATACAAATAGGCATTAATTCAAATTATCATTCAGTGATGGTGATATTAAGCTTTTAAATTTTAAAAACCCCACATGTATAATTTGTCATCTAAACAAAGACAAGAATATTTTTCACTATATAATTAACTATTTGAATCACTGAACTATTCATCAAGTAGAAAGTACATATTAAGGCTGGGGATATAGCTCAGTAGTAGAACACTCGCCTAGCATGTGTGAGGCCTGAGTTCAATCCCCAGCATAAAACAAAATGAAAAACTATTTTGACACTATTCTGAATTTAACATAAATTTTTATAACAAAACTGTAAAGCTTAAATACTGAATCACTTCTGATATTCATTCAATAATCTTATGTATTAAAATGTTTAAAGCAGAGCACACTAAATCAATGTACCATCTTTAAGGCAGTAAATCTGAACCTGCTAAGGACTGCAGGAGTTTGAGTGTGTGGACACAGCCTCACTCCTCCACCCAACACTTCCCATCCCCCACCAGATGTGTTTGCCTGGGCATGCTCACCATGTGATAGGGCTTATCTTTAGATTAAAGGTGGAGAATTTCTGTTTCCTCTTCAAAAGTAATTCCCAACTGTAACCAACTAAACTTAAACGTTCAACAAATAGTTCAAAAGTTATTTCTGAAGCCTCAATACACTCCAAGTAAGGCTATTGAGAAGAAACCTTAACCAAGAGTCCAAAGCAGTTATTGAAGAATCCATAATGCAGCAGATTGTATTCAGTTAATTAAAGACTGGAAATAATGAACTGTACACTTACAATTGGTGGTGCACGCTAGTAATCCCAGTACTTGGGAGGCTGACAAAGGAGGGTCGCAGGTTTGAGGCCAGCCTCAGCAACTTAGCAAGACCCTGTTTCAAAATTAAAAAAAAAATAAAAAGGGCTAAAGGTATAGTTCAGAAGTACAATGCCCCTGGGTTCAATCTCTAGTACAAAAATTAAAATTAAAAAATGTAAGTTTTTATGTTCTGTGTATTTTACCACCACAAAAAAAAGGCAAACAAAAGACTGAAAATATTCTTAAGAACATCCAGTCTAATTCAGTCAAATTTTACATATGAGTCAAATTAAGACAAGAGAACTTGGGTCTTTCTGAACCAGCTGGTTACTTTGTGATGTCAGAACAACTTGGGTCTCTTGATTCCCAATTGGGTAGGGTAATTTTTTTCTACATCACAATTTAATTCAATCTAGTGCATTATGTAACTATTATATGGAAAGTAGGGAGCTAGCTTTTATTGTACATTTGAAAATTGGTCTGTTGGAGGTCATAGAAAATGCCTGGTCACAGCAATGCCATAGCTATTTTTCTCACTAGATAATGTATATATGAAACAGCACAGAAATCACATTTCAAGAGGCACCAGTAAAATGAAAGGATCCAGAGGAAGTCAGTGAATTGTTAAAGAGCAGAAAACCTTTGACACACGAAAAATTGGGAAAACCACAGTTAGGAACTGGGCTGTATTCATAAACATGAAGGGAAACAATTTCTGGGTAATAAAAGGATACAAATGTTCCGGTCATTAGAACTTTCCTTAAAATGCTGTAAGCCAGTCAAGGGAAAGGTCAAAGTAGAGACTGGAAGACAAATTCTTAAAAATGTGATAAAGGTAAGGAATGAACTGCATAGATAATTCGACTAGATGGCTTCAAAGTCTGATCCAATCAGATAGCTTATCATTCCCTTCTGTAATTAGAAGCTCATCCATCACCTTTGGGTAATTTTCTCAAGAGAAGTCACAATGTAGGATCTAAGTGCATCACCAATTGTATGAAATTTCCATGTATCAGTATTAGTATACTAGATGTGTTTCCGAAAGATAACTGCATGCATCCTAAAGGTCTTAAAATTCTACAAGTCAAAAGAGGTCTAGATTTCGGTTCTGGTGATTAACTATATAACCTGAGTAGTTTAACATTTCCCTAGACCTCAGTTTTGGGGGAATATTCCCTACTTCCCAGCATTATTATTTTAAAATATGTGTTGGTGGTTTGGAAAGTCACAGTCACTGGGTGGCTCTATGGCATTTAGTGGTCCAGGGATGATGAATGTCCTGCAGTGCCCAGAATGTTATCCTTCCTTCCACTGAGAAATGCTGATAGAGAAGTCATAAATTCCTTTTCAGGACAAATTTTGTGGGGTTTTAATAATTTTTAGTTAGCAACAGTTCTTTTTACCTAAAACAGAAAAACATCATCCTTTTCTCTCTATCCTAAGTAGTTAATATAGTTTACAACCAAATACTGACAGTCTAACATTACTAGGAAAGATACAAAAAAAGAGTTGATAAGAAAAACTTAAGCCAGGCATGGTGCATGCTTGTAATTACAGTACTCGGGAGGCTTAGACAGGAAGATGGCAGGTTAGTGGCCAGCCCCAGCTACTTAGTGAGTCCCTCTGCAACTTAGTGAAACCCTGTTTCAAAATAAAGAATAAAAAAATAGGGCTGGGGTGTAGCTTGGAGGTAGAATGCCCCTGGGTTCAAACCCCAGTACCAAAAAAGAAAAAGAAAACCCTTGTTTTAAATGCATGAATATCCATAGATTTGTACTTCAATATGTTCAAATAACTAGATGCTGACATTCTACCCAAGATATCAGTAATGTAGTTACAGATTTAGTTTCTAACACCATCAACATTTTTCTCTCACCATAATTGGACAGAATCTTAGGTATGTACTTGGCTATTAGGTGCATTTTCATCAAAAGAAAAATATTACTTAGAGCAGCTACTGGAAATACTGGGTCTTAAAAGGGGAAAAGGTTAATCAATGTCTCAAGAGTTAAAATGCGTAATAGTGATTGATAATGATCGACTGTAATACTGGAGATCGAACCCAGGGCCGCTCAGTTACCCAGGCTGACCTCATCCTCCCTAGTCCCTGGAATTATAGGTGTGCCCCACTGTGTCTGGCATTAACATTTTAATACTTTTTTTTTCCTACTGGGGGATGAACGCAGGGACATTCTACCTCTGAGCTACACCCCCAGCCCTTCTTTGTTTTGAAACAGGGTCTCATTAAGCTGCTGAGGGGCTAACTAAATTGCTGAGGCTGTCCTCAAACCTGTAATCCTACTGCCTCAGCCTCCCAAGTACTGGGATGACAGGCATGCACCACAGTGCTGGGCTTTAATACATCTTTTGTAAAAAATAGGGAAAATAATATCACACAAGAGTAGACTGTGTGTTTTACAGCAATTTTTTTCACTCTGATGAATGGGAACTATAATTTAATTGTTTTCACTGGAAAATATTGATATGACTATTATATAAAACAATAATTCTACAATGTACATGGTTAATATTTAAACTGGGGACTCTTCATGTTTATCAAGTACAAAATTCCCAGGAACAAAAAAGAATCTCTACATGTTTATATGAAATAATTTAATGGTCTGCATAATATTCAAGGACTCATTCTTTAATACAGAACAAAACTATTTTTACTATGATTTCTTAAAAAAAACTAATAAAAACCCTCTTTTCTAAAGCTCTAACAATCAGTACATTCATATTGTCATCTGCTATCACTTTATGATTTGTTATAAATTAGTAACAAATTATCTAAAACGATATAATGGTATAGTTTTTAAATGTTAAAGAACAAGAAAATCAGATCAAAAAGAACTAATTTCCAACAAATTACTATTTAATTTCCTAATATATAATTTGTTAACTTCATGAGGCATATAAAGGACTGGTAAATTATTTTATTATTTTAATATTCTAAATGAAAGAATCTTATAAAGAATAGAAATATAGAAGGGGTTGACATTTGAAGAAGGTAAGAAAATTAAGCTTATAGAGAGGTATGTATCTTCCATTCTAAGATGCCAAAAGACATGTCTACATGAGTTAGTTAAGAATGGTCAATACTTTAATGTAGATTTGGAGAATACAGTAAAGCAAACTCCACAACCACGAAAGCAATGACCTAGACCATTTGCTTGTGTTTGCATGGCTCCAAGGGTCAGAAATAAGGGAACAATTTATATTTCTTTGGCAGAGAAAAAATATAATCCACTATACAGAACTTCAGATTTCAAGGAAAACTTCAAATCCAGCAGCTAACAGCTTGTCTCTATTTGCTGTCACTCTAGATCAGAGAAACCCACATGTTTTTTTCTTTCCTCCCCCTTCAGTTTCACTTGAGCTCTCTGACTGAAAAGGTCTGGAACAGATTAAGTCGGGCCACAAAATAAAAAGCTTTGGCACGTTGTCAAGACTGTCTGGAATACACATACATAGTGGGCCCAAAAAGGGAAACTAAGTACAATAAGAGAATTTCATGAAACTTTTATTTTGGCATATCTAATTGTATGCTTGTGTGTACATATGTGTTGGAGGTAGGAGAAATATTTTAATACCTTTCCCATACTTAAAAGACCAAGTGGTGGTTGTAATCAACGAATCTACTTAAGCTCACAGCAAAGTTGTTTTCACTGTTTTTAACTGAAAATAATTCTTTAAAAAAAAAAGAGCTTTGTTTCAGTTCCTGGATCTCTGCAGTTAGTTAAGAGTTAATCATCTTTTATAACCTCATGATGCGGGTAGGGGTTATTGGTGGTACCATTCTTTAAAATTTCTAAAATGTGAACAAGTTGAATTCATTCATTAAAAATGATTTAAGAAAACATGACTGTTGTCATTCCAGTCCATACAAATGTCAACATTTATTGAATTTTCTACCTTATTTGGTTTCTTGTTTCATCTACAAGGGTTCATTCAAATATTAAATAGAATCTGAAATTGCAAATGATTAACATGCCACATTGCTTTAACACCCCAACAGGTCTTGAAGCTCAAAAGGCTGGCATATAAGCCAAACCGGATATCTGTCAAAATGACAGTCTCTGCCCTGACCCCACCTTTGACTTTACACTGAACAGGGGGCTCAATCAGTCCATAAAGCTGACCACTCAGGCGGTTTAATGTTTGTTTGGGAGGTTTTGTTTGTTTTTTTAAGGTATACATAAGACACAGGAGAACTGTTTATAATGTTCCTGACAGGGAAGTTATTTTACCCAACCAACTCTGGATAAGTTTTCTTTTTCTTTCTCCCCCTCCGGTTGTTTTGATGGCATTCACAGAGTTAATTCCTTCTTCCCGTAAGGGCCCCACAGTTGTTAGGTCAACCCCTGTAAAGCTTCAAAGGTTCCGTGCCCCCTCAGCCTGACCCACTCAGTGATCTGCACGTTGTTTTCATTTAGCTGCATCTAGTCCAAGATGAGAGCTTCAAAACCACAATTATCTGCTTCTTTTTAGATTCATTTTCCATGGCTTTGGAAAAATATCTCAGAAACCCAACTGAAGAAACTGAAAACAGTGGAAAAAATATGGATTAAAAGGCACTGAATAACTTGTATACTTTTATCAAAATGTGCACATTTGAGAGGGAAAAGTTCTTTTGTGTACTGATTTATCCACGTTATTTGAAGGGGAATATGGCTTGCCTTTTGTTTCGTAAATAAAAAACAAAGAAAAGTATCTTTACTTTAAAAAGCCAAAAGAGGTGAAAATGCTTTCATTAGACCATTTCTAGAGCCACAGGACCCCACCACCACTTAAAGTGGGAAACACTATAGAGGGGGTGTGGTGGAGCAGGTGTGGTACTTGGGAGGCTAAGACAGGAGGATCACAGGTTTAAGGCCAGCGAGCCTTAACTTAGCAAGACCCTTTTCCACAATAAAAAATGAAAAGGGTTGGGGGTATAAGCTCACAGGTAGAATCCCCAGCACCCCCCCCACACACACACACACGAATGGGAAACACTGTGATACTCGGGTACAGAAGTTAAGAATAAGCGGATACCAGGTCACTGACAAAAGCTGGTACTTCAGGTTTTAGATGTGTGTGACAGCCTGATTATTATTGTAACTAGAAACATCACTTTCAACAAGATTGCTGTGTTTCCCAAAAAAGTAGAACGAACAGTGATTCTGGTTAGTCAGCTACTATGACATCTCCCTACCCTAACCCAGGCTAAATTTAAACCTGAATTTCTCAAGTTTAAAATTAAAGGAAAATAATGGTACTATGAAAAGTTGGGTGGCCAGTCATTTTTTAGTACTATGAAGCAATGCAATATTATTTAAATATGCTTTCCTAAATTCACACACAAAAAATATTAACCTAAAACATCTAAAAAGATTTTGAGATGAACCTTTACCAAAACGAGGGTCAAGCCTTGGGTCTAGCCAAGATGTGGTCTTGTTCTTATGATTTATATAGTAAATTTCTCCATCCTGAGTCATGGCTTGTTCCCATCCATCAGGAAGAGGACCTATAATACAGAAAGAAAAAAAAAAGATAATTGGTTTTGATTTGGTATACCTAAAAAAAGTGGGAGGGGTGCTAATAATTTAAAAAGAAAACACATCTGACTTAAAACAGATTTAAAGCCCGTGTTCAGAGAAAAAGATAAACCAGTATACTTGATTCTTCTCCACTATTAAAAAAAACTACCAAATAATAAAACTGATACCCCCAAAGACACAAATGAGGGGAAAAAAGGTCAGATTAAATAAAATCCTTTTAAAGTCATGACCCAAATGATTATTGCTGCTATTATGAGACATGGAAGTACTGCAGCTCAGAAACTTAGCCCCCAATCCAATCAGTTTTGTGACAGTACCTCATTAACGAGGAATACACGCAATGTGTTCAGAACGTCTAAAGTGACAAACATTTTATTTAATATAATACACACTTTAGCTAGGACTGCCAAGCTCCATTTATTCCCATTATCTATGTGACTGGCTTATACCAAGAAAACTATAATACAAGAAACTACAATTCTAAAAAAGCTTATTTTTAAAAAGGCCAGAAATTGCCAAGAGGTGGGGATTGTGGTTGGAAGTTTATGTTTGTTGAAGGCTTGGAAAAGGGGGAGGATAAGTGCTATAGTGGTTGGAAGACAAATTTCTCAAGAAGAAAGGGGGAAGAAATACCATTTCAAAGCTACAGAATGAAGAAACATCTGGGAAATAGGACTGAAGTGTACAGTTAACTCTAAGATTTTTCTATTATGAGGAAAAGACAATTGCTTCCGGAAGGCAACAGTAATGAAAAGAGGGCCAGAATAAATTACTAAAATATCCAAACACTCCCAACTATGAAGACAGAACTCCAGAACTGAATATTAATGGTTTGCTACTACCCTTAATTGTGAAGATGGCTCAACTGCAAAGTGCTTTTGAAAAAGCAGTTCCTGAGATACCATGTGACTCTACATGGTGATGAGCAAGTCAACAGCAGTCACTGGATGCCTTTGGGAGTCTTGGCAACCCCAAAAAAACCTTCATTATAGGTTTCAAACTTGCTGGGGATAGAACCCAGGGCCTTGTACATGCTAGGCAAGTGCTTCTACCACTGTGCTACATCTCCAGCCCATTTCTGTAATTTACAATATACTTTTAACAGCATCACTCTCCACGTTAGCTGCAGCTGTATTCATTTCTTATGTCTTCAGACACCTAATTTTTCCACCAATTTTTCACATAAGTTTTTCCTTTTATACATTTCTTTCTTTACTTAGACTGTTATAAGCAATAGTACAACACACAACTCATGGGTCAGTGAAGCAGCAGCACCTCCACCACTATTAGTTCCATTATCACCATTATCACATTTAAATCCACATAGTGGTTTCATTTGCTAGATACTATTCTTGTCACATTACGCAGATAAACAGTCAGGTTTAAATAAATAGAGAGGTTTAGTAACTTGCCCAAGGTAAACAGTAAGTTTTGAGACAGAATTGAACCCAGGTAGACTGATGTTTGAGTTTTTTAAAAAAAATTTTTTAAATAAAAATTTTTATTTTAACCCATATAATAAGCTGCTTCCTAAAGATATAAATACATCTCCCAAAACTAATTAATGGCAGTATTTCCACAGGTTAAATTCTCAAAGTAGAAGGATGAATTATCCCTTTTATAACCAAGTTTTAATTAGTAAGTATTAATTTCACTAATAGGATTAAAAACTTAATTTAGGAAATTTTTCACAAATACCATTTTTGAAAAGTGTATTGTAAATAACTAGTGATTGTTTAAATGCACAAATTTTGGACATGAATATATAAAGGAGACAATCCCAGTAAAAAATAAATAGGGTATGACTGACGTCTATTTTCTTCCCACGTTTCCAAATAAAGAATAAGTATGCGGAATAATTATATTAATAACTTTGTAAGCACTCAATGTATAACAACTATATATGCTAAACAGAAAAGAACACTTTATATATTCAGTTATCTTTCATTTGGTGCTGAGAATTAAATCCAGGGCTTTGGACATGCCAAGCACACACTCCACCACTAAGTTATACCCCAGCCCCTCATTTGCGTCTTTAACCCTTTCTGTTTAAAAATAGAATGTTACGTGGGAAGAGATAGTCCAAAATGGGATGCTTTCTTTATATTGAAGGAGAGCCGCGAGGAGATAACCTTTAAACAGCTTTGTGCCATAACTGAATCTTTAGTAGAAAACTGAAAAGAAACAAAAAAACCTTCAAGCTTAAATGTCAATTAAATAAGACAACATAAATTCAGGCTTTATTCACAAACCAAAAAAAAAACCTTTTTATCAAGTGGTCCTTAGAAGAAATTCAGTGACTTTATTCTTAATGCAGTTTCCAAATCGTCCCACTAAACTGTTGAATAACCATCAAAGAGAGACAAAGAGTATATCAAGTTAACAGCCTACTTACTTTAAATCTAGTTCAACCATCAGTTTGGGCTACAGATAGAATGGAGTAAGATCAATAAGTCTCAGAAATATCTGGGCTATCCACAAAAATAAATTTTTAGGAAGAGACCACTGGGATAGATCAAAATAAATACAGGGTATCTTTAAGTGATATATTCTGATCTTAGTGTGGCATAAACATTATAACTTCTCCAATATGGAGTATATAAAATGAAGTAAATTTAAGTGGTAAAACTTTATTTACATAAAATGATTTGTAACACTGGCCTGTAAACTTTAGTATGCATCAAAACCACCTGCACGCTTTATTAAAAAGCCTCCCTCCTATGGTTGCCAATTCAGTAGGTCAGAGATTGGGAACTCACTTTGATTCAGTAGGTCTAGGGAACACACTTTGATAACCACTGACCTAAAACAACCACTTAGAATTCTTTAGCTTGTACAGAACTGCTTCTTGGACCTCTTCAACTAATACATAATTACATCTATTCATTGTTAGGCACCCTGGGCAGTCAGAAATCAGTGTGAGAAGACACAGCCCTGTCTGCTAGAATACGGTGAGGAGAATGGCTCCCAACTCTCAGGAGATTAGAAGGGTGGCGGTGTTTTTTGTTGTTTTGTTTTTTTTAAATACTGGAATGACTCAAACTAGTATTCAGAGGAGGAAACCAAAATCCACTTCTCATTTGTCCTCTAATGACCAGATGGAAATGAGAAACAGGCATCTGCAGGTAAGAACCACCATGCGACCCATGGGATGACTACTGACCACATAGCTCAGTCACCTTTCAGACTCCACTTTCTCGATGCAAATGAAGAGCCCTTTCTCTTGGTTAGCAGAGTATTTCCTTTATTCCTTTATTTGTAAAGAAATAAATACATTTCTTTATCATACAGTATTATTTTATTATGTGTTTTCTTCCTCTGACTGTGAAATTCCTGAACACAAGAAGAGACATAGGCATTTTTCCATCTTATAGTCCAGTATAGTACCTACTGCTTAGAAAGAATGTGCATGTTGGCTGCAATGAGTGCAGTCAAAATGAAATTCAATTAAAATACTTTATTTGTGCTTGTGGAACAAAATATTTAATTTAATTCTATGTAAGTTCAATTTCTCCACTAATTGGCACTAAACTGAAGGCATAGGGATATAGCAAATTTTAAGCTCCTACTGTATTCAAGTACTATTCTATGCCCTGGAGATAAAATAAACAAGGTAAAACCTATTTCATGGAACTTACGTTCTAGCCCGGAAGACAAACAGTACAATGTATGGTACAATGCTGGCTAATTACACATGCGGTAAAAATAAAACAAAGAAGCGTAAGTGCAGGAAAAAACCCAGGAGCTCTTTTAGAAATGCAAGTCAGAAAGAGCAGCACTGAGGAGGTGACCTTTAAGCTTAGCTTTGAATGCAATGCAAATTCAAACATGTGACAACCTGGGGCATGAACATTCCAGGCAGGGAAAACACTGAGGAGACCAGTGTTGTGTGAATGGGTAGAACAAGCAAGCCAGGTATGGTGGTTCAATTAGTTTTTATGGCCTAGAAAACCTTTCATCATTTCAACCAATGAGGGTTGAATGTGTAATAATAAACATGGACAGCCTTTAGACAAATCAGAACAAGCAATACACACTTTCATCCCAATTTACTTCTACATCCTCTAAAGCTAGACCTTTAGATGTAGAAAAGATTTGAAAGTTTGTACACCAAAGGCTTTTGGGGAAGAAGATGAACAGGTCTTGTATCAAAAGGGGAGAGAAAGAGGCCAGCATTTTAATAAGAGGTAAAGAGGGTAAAAAGTATAAATTAAGATAAGAAAAAGAGAGCGGTAGCTTATAATTAATTCATAAATTAGAATTACTGGTCCTTGCAGCCGGGCGTGGTGGCACACACTTGTAATCCCAATACTTGGGAGACTGAGACAGGAGGATCACAGGTTCGAGGACAGTCTCAGCAAGTTGAGACTCTCATCAATATAGTGAGACCGTGTTTCAAAATAAAAATTAAAAACTAGAGTAGGGGGATGTAGCTGAGAGGTACAATGACCCTGGGGTTCAATCCCCAGTACCACAAAAAAAAAAAAATTATTGTTCCTTGGGAAAAATAAATTTTATGTAGGGTTTACTAATACTGTTTGATTACTTCTCTACTAGAGCAAATACTAACTTCCTGCAATATTAAAAACAAATAAAATACTCTATATGTCATAATACTGAAGGTGATTCAACATCAACTTCCTGCTCTTCTTGCCTAAGTTTTCTCTTGCTTTAGTAATGACTAACTAAAACCCTTTGTAATGTCTAATCAAACAAGAAAGTCTTGATTAACTAGACCACAAATCAGATGATCAACCCGTCCTTCTTACCTGCCCCACGATTCAGGAATAAAGAAATCACCCAGGACACTCAACGTGTATTAAACACACCCTAATGAGTGGTTCAAGCACAGGCCTATCAAGACATAGGCTCCTCAGAAAGTAGACTCAATGACCTTTTAAAGGAAACCAATTCTACAATTCTGGTCAATTTTGGTTTTGAAATTCTGTTCTCTTATATTTAAGGTGAGTCACAACCTGTTCTTAGTACACACAAGTCACTGAGTTTGTTGCAAGCAAATATTAACTCATTTAACAACCCCACGACATAGGTGCAATTATAATTTTTTTTTTTTGCGGTACCGGGGATTAAACCCAGAGGGGTTCTACCTCCGAACTACACCCCCGGCCCTATTTTTTATACTTTATTTTGAAACCGGGTCTCATGAAGCTGCGGAGGGCCTCACTAAGTAGAGAGAGAGAGAGAGACAGGGAGAGAGAGAGATAGAGAGAGCTGAGGCTGTCTGAGAACCCGGATCCTCCGGTCTCCGCCTCCCAAAGTACTGGGATCACAAGCATGTGCCACCATGCCCGGCCATAGGTGCAATTATTATCCCCAATTTACAGATGAGGAAACTAAGGCAAAGAAAAGTTAGCTTGCCCAAGATCACTCAGCCCAAGCTAGTAAGTGGAAGACTGGGTTCAAACCTTTACAGTCTGGCTCTCCAGACACTGCAAGGATGACAAACAGGATTATTCAAAAGTTGGGTTTTTTTTTCAATTTCCCTTTTCCTGGAAGTTTCACAAATTCCCATGGCTTTCAACCATATTTAGGCCCTTTATCTTCCATGTCTCTCACAGGCTCGACACTAGTCCTCTCCCACCAACTAGCCATTCCCATGTCACAAAATGTGCCTCAGTATCTTGGGTGGGTTCTACTTTAAAACATCAGCTGGGCGTGGTGGTGCACACTTGTAATCCCAGTACTTGGGAGGCAGAGACCGGAGGATCCAGTTCGCAGCCAGCCTCAGCTACTTAGTGAGGCCCTCCACAACTTCGTGAGGCCCGGTTTCAAAATAAAGTATAAAAAATAGGGCCGGGGGTGTAGCTCGGAGGTAGAATGCCCCTGGGTTCAATCCCCAGTTCCGCAAAAAAAAAAAAAAAAATCATTTGCATTATCCGTCAAATAAAACTTTAATGGAAACTTTCACATTTCCAAGACTCAATTTTAGCAGTAGTTTCCAAATTGGATTTAAATCCAACATTAAACTTAGTATGTACCAAAATATCATGCCTTACTTCTTCTGGGCAAATAGCTCTCTAGCTCACAGCTCCCTACAGCTGACAGGAGGAAAAAAACTCTTACTATCTTTAGTCGTTTATCCGCTACAGTCAGGCATTACCTAGCACTGCATAGGTACTGAAAGCATCCAGCACCCCAAGCTCGCTCTGTTCCTCCAGGATCATGCACACCCTCCTCACTGTCTTCTTTCAATCACTCACATTCCTCCTCCTCTCTTCCCGCAGGACCTTCGCCTGTGCAGGTCTTTGCTTAGTTAATACCTACACATCCCTCCCCAATCTGACCTCCCCGTGGTCACTTTCCTCCCCCACTTCATGAGGGGCTTTCTCGCTGATGACTCCCGACACTTTGGTCATTTACTAGTCTGCTCATGTCAGTGCTCCCAGCAGCACAACTTGTTCACTCTGTCTCTCTAGTGCCGACCAGCGTCTGAGCTTTCCTCTCCACACACATCCTCAATGTGTCCAACTCCCCAAGCTTGTCTCCTCCCAGCCGCCACTGTTCTCAAGCCAGTGAAATTCTACTCTGTTCTATATCGTATTTTCGTGAAGCTTTTCTCAATTCTTTTTTTTTTTTTGTGGTCTGGGGATGGAACCCAGGGGCATTTCTACCTCCGAGCTACACCCCCCAGCCCTATTTTATTCTTTATTTTGAAACAGGTTGCGGAGGCCTCAATACCTAGCTGAGGCTGGCCGTGAACCTGCAATCCTCCTGTCTCAGCCTCCCAAGTACTGGGATTACATGTGTGTACCACCATGCCCGGCTTTAAAGCTTTTCTCACTTCTGTCCCACTACTAAGACTCTTCTCCACCTATGAATTGAAATTGTAGTTGTTTCCATTTCTTAGGTTCTTATGAAATATTATCTTGTGTTAACTCTTCCACGATGAGAAGAGGTCATGTAGTATCATTATGAGAAGAATTTATCATTCTGCCCTAGAATACAGAAGAGTTTGCTCTTTTCTTCCCCAGCAGGTATTCAAAAATTTTGCACAGGACAAAGATGGCAACATTTATTGAAACTACTGAAGGTGAGATTCCAATACTTTAGTCATCATACGTGTAGGCTTTCAAAATATAGCAGAACTAAAAATATTCACCTGACTTTTCTATGGTTTTGTTTGCAAAGGAGTTTCCACAAACATAAATATCTGAAATTCACATGCCTGACCATGTAAGCCCTATATAATCCCTAATAAAAGTCTGCCCACACTACTAAAATTGTCAGGGAGACACAACAGAAGTTGTCACATACAAATCTGAAGAACTTTATTTTATTTTTTTTCTATTTTTGTGGTACTGGGGATTGAACCCAGAGGCATTTTGCCTCTGAGCTACACCCCCAGTCCTATTTTTTATTTTCTATTTTGAAACAGGGTCTCACTAAATTGCAGAGGGCCTCACTAAGCAGCTGAGGCTGGCCACAAATCTGCGATCCTCCTGTCTCAGCCTCCCAAGGACTGGGATTACAAGCATGCGCCACCACGCCCGGCTCCTTGAAGAATTTTAAACACTATTATCACTACTTTCTTTGTGACTTCAATAAGCTAAACACGGGACAATAAATGCACTTACTGAAGTAAGAGCATTTCATAAATCAAGTTTTGGTAAAAGAAGACTTTTTTTTTTTAAACAAGGAACCATGAGGCTATTTCATAATCACAAAAAGTTATATAATGCTGAATAGTTGTTTCATATTTTTCTGCATTCAAATATTTGATATCTCAGAAAGTTTTAAATTTCTATGGAAAATAAAAGTTGTAATATACCTACCCTACACTGGACAACATTACTGAAAATACCTATTATTAAAGTAACAATGTTAAGAGAATTTAGGAACGCAAAATAGTGAGATACCTAATATCTGAACATACACGTTTCTGTGCATTCCTAAATAAGCTGGAAATCTTCAAACATAATTTAATCTTGCCTTAGTAACTCTGCATTAACTGTTTTAATAATGTTATATACCACTGTTACAATGGTATATACATATGTATATTTAATATACATAGTCCTTTCCTCCAAACTTTACAGTTACCACAATCATACTTCCATCAACTGTTTAGAATATACATTAGAAGTAATGGCAACGTTACCTCAGTATAAAAGGAATTATTTGATTCTGCAAACTTCAGAGAATACACAGATAATCCCATTATCATAACATTTTCTGAGCGAGGAAAACCAAATTTTAATTTATGATGACTTAAAATCCTAGACCCAGGCTTGAAGGCAACAGGAGGCAACAGTCATCAAATAAGATTTTTATTCTGGCTTCCAAAGTAACTGTCTTTTTTTTCCCCCTCAGGGTGAAAATTGACCTGAAGTATGCAGTTGTAAGTCATAAGCCCAGACCCTGGTGTTTTTTTTTTTGAGGCAGATGTGGGGGGGATGTGGGTGGGGGGGTGTCAGGTTGTGTTCCCCAGGATTCCCTCTACCTCCTGAATAGGGTCATTTTCGTGTACAGACCTAAAAGCTGGAAATTAAAACTATTATAAATAAACTGATGAAAATCTACTTTAGGCAAACAAATCCAAAAGTGACTGCTACCCCCCAATCCCCCTGTTCACCCAGGTCTTACAGGTAACTACAAAATTCTTTTGCCAAATTACTAGAACATGTTGATGAGCACCCCAAACCCCTTCTACATCACAATGGGCAGTGTGGTAGATCCAGATCTGAAGACTCAGGTCAGAATCCTGGCCCTATACTTACCTGTATTCTACGTATTAGCATAGTGTGCTCCAGTTCACTGTACTCATGACTGTTCATAGTAGATGCCTCACTGTACCCAAATCATTTGCCTACACCCCTCTCACCAGCAGGCTTTTTTTCTTTGTATCACAAAGGCTTAGTAATGCCACCATACACAACCAAAATTTGTTGAGCTGAAAGGATTAAGAATTTAATCTGTGGGAAAAAATGGTCGGTCTTGGTCATGTCACAGTCTTACAAATTCTTAGTTTGTGACTCCATGATTTTTTTAAAAAGTAAAAAACATTTATTTTGTGGGGTTTTTATACTAAATAAGATTTCATGCGATCATGAACTCAATTCATATGTATTAGGCACTCAGTAAAGGTTTTATTGCAGCCTAAAATAGGATTATAATGTAAATCTCTAGTAATACTTCTATGGCTTTAGATGTAAGCAGTTCAGAGTCCTCTACCTGTACAGTTCACGAACCAGCAGTATCAGCATCTCCTGGAAACTTGTTCGAAACACAGAATCTCAGATCCCACAGTCACTGAATCAGAACCACTGAATAAGAGTCTGCATCTTAGCCGGGCGTGGTGGCGCACACTTGTAATCCCAGTACTTGGGAAGCGGAGACCAGAGGATCCGGGTTCGGGGCCAGCCTCAGCTACTTAGTGAGGCCTTCCGTGAATTAGTGAGACCCAGTTTCAAAATAAAGGATAAAAAATAGGGCCAGGGATGTAGCTCGGAGGTAGAACGCCCCTGGGTTCAATCCCCAGTACCACAAAAAAAAAAAAAAGAGGCTGCATCTTAACAAACCCCTAGGTTATTCCTCCACACGTGAGAAACTGAGAAGTACTGCTTTAGACTACAGAAGACAACTATGCCTCACTTTCTTACTAAACCTCTCATAGAACTACCATTAATGCAAACTTTACCAATATGGTAATAGTGCCATTCATCGGGTTCCTTGGTTTAAAAAAAATCTTTGAAACATTATAAATTAATTATTTTCATCTCACATTCAACTTTAAGAAAGACTATAGTTTGGAAGAAATGGTAGACAGACCTGGGTTCAAATATTGGACTCAACATTTATTAGCCTTCTAACCTTGAGCAGGTTCCTTAACCTGCTTGATGCTTACTTTCCTCATCTATGAAATAGAAATGAATATTCTCTCAAAGGATTATTAAAAGAGGATTAAAGGAGAAGAAAATGCTTGGCACAGGGCATGGCTCAGAGAAGGTATTTAAAAAGGTATTAAAATTCCCTTTTTCCTGTAATAGTCCTACCACTTTGTTCTAATAATATATTTAACTTCTTAAATTCATGTATGACACTCATAAAAAGGCAGCTTTAAGATATTTGGGTCTCATAGATAAAATGATCAGGTAACAAAAATAGAAAAATAATAGGATGTCTTCAGCCTCGACTTCTACCATTCTACCACTAAGTTATCCACTGCTATTGGTTTCAGGCTTCAGTAATTGCCTGTACACTGAAACTTTTCTCGTTCCTTCATCAAACTTAACTCCCACTCATCAGGTCCTGAACCCAACCACTTCTCACCACTTCTACCTGCTTATCATCTCTCCCCTAAATTACTGCAAATGCCCCTAACTTCCTTTCTTTTAAAAATCTTAGATCATGTTACCCCTCTGTTCAAAAACCTACAAGGACCTTTGCAACGTGGATTCCTTTCTAGCTTTCACTGACTCTTCCAGTTGCCATCAACTCTTTGCTGTTCCCCAAACATGTATCAGGACCACTGATAGGGATGTTGTATCATGCATGGAACATTCTTTCCCTTTTCCCTAGATATCTGTATGGCTTACTCAGTCCATTTAGATCTTAGATTCAAAGACATCAATCACAGGGCACTAAACCAGAGAAGCTATTTGAAATATCAACTCCCTCCATCCCCAGCCAATTACTAACTCCTAACAGTTTTTCTTTTTGTGGTACTGGGGATTGAACCCAGGGGTGTTATGCCTCCAAGTCATACCTCCAGCCCTATTTTATTTTTTATTTTGAAACAAGATCTCAATAAGTTGTTGAGGGTCATGCTAAATTGCTGAGGTTGGCCTTGAACCTGCGATCCTCCTGTTTCAGCCTCCTAAGTACTGGGATTATAAGCCTGTGCCACTGTACACAGCTAATAATTTGATTTTCTTATTTTCAATTTTAACTATCTGAAATATTGTGTATTTGTTTAAAATCTGTATTTTCACGATTTAAAATAGTGTCTGGTACATAGTATTTAACACTGGCTGAGGGAATGAATGAATCTTTGCTTCTTTAAAGAAGTCCTCTCTACACTTCTACCACACTACTGTTACGTGTGTTCCTCCTACTTTCTCAGCACTCAGTACATACATCTGCCATAACATTCATTGTTATAATTATATAGAAAGTCTCTCTTAATGCTGTAATCCCAGTGGCCATCACAGTACCTAATAGAAAAGTAGGGCATTTGGTATTTGTTGAATGGATGATTTCAGAAGGAAAAAATACAATTGTCTCAAGATAAAACTATGAGGCTGTCATGTTACAGTTGGATGAACTTCCTTGAAAAAAAAGCCAGCTATAAGCTCAAAGAAACTTCTAACAGGCAACTCTTCAGACTTTCTTCTCTTAAGAGTTTAACTAAACAAATTAGCTAAGATATGGTAAGTTTAATTTAATAAGATTAATTTTCTGTAAAGTTCTATTGAAGCAAAAAACAGGGCCGGGAGTGGTGACGCATGCTTGTAATCCCAGTACTTTGGGAGGCGGAGACCGGAGGATCTAGGTTTGCAGCCAGCCTCAGCTCTCTCTCTCTACTTAGTGAGGCCCTCTGCAACTTCGTGAGACCCGGTTTCAAAATAAAGTATAAAAAAACAGGGCCGGGGGTGTAGCGCGGAGGTAGAACGCCCCTGGGTTCAATCCCCGATACCGCAAAAAAAAAACCAGACTGCTCAAATAAAACAATCACCTTTCATTAAAATTTTAACCTAAATCAAGTTTTACTACCTTCTTACTTCATTAACATCAAAAGAAATTATTTTGAAATAGTCTATTGTTACAGGATTCATTCCATTTCACTTATGCTGCCTATATATGGGAGTCTATGGACATCATTTTTAAAGAATTAGTATCTTAATCTTTCACACAAATATTCCCCCTGTGAGTCACAAAATATTATAGAAATAATAACCAGAAAGATTTAGAAATCAGTGGGAAAAACAAAAAATAATATTCTAACACTTATCAAGAGAAGAAATAGTGAGGCATATGGTGGCACATGCCTGTAAACACAGTACTTGGGAGGCAGACACAAGGATTGTAGGTTTGGGGACAGCCAACTTAGCAAGACCCTGTTTCAAAATAAAAAGGGCTAGGGGTGTAGCTCAGAGGTAGAATACCCCTGGGTTCAATCCCCAGTA
>PVJS01009996.1:0-49041 GCA_004027185.1 Glis glis | reverse complement strand
TTTTTTATTCTTTATTTTGAAACAGGGTCTCACTAAGTTGTGGAGGGCTTCACTAAGTAGCTGAGGCTGTCCTCGAACCTGCGATCCTCCGGTCTCAGTCTCCCAAGTACTGGGATTACAAGCGTGCACCACCACACCCGGCCCTATCTCTTTTTAATAGATGGAGAAACTGAGGCCCAGAGAGGAGCAGGGACAGGGTCAAGGTGTCACGGTGGTCCATTGGAGAGCTGGGGACAGAAGCCTGGCGTCCTGCTCCTGGCTCTGGGTCCCTCCTCCATACCATGCGGTCCCTTCCTCTCTGTTCTTCGACCCACTTTCTAGAATTTAGACCTGGTGCTCTCTAACCCCCTGGCTCCCTCCTCCTAATAACTGACCAGTGTTTGAGGACAGAAGTCTGGTGTGAAGAGGAGCTTGTAGCAGCCAGGAGACCTGTTCAAGTCCTTACTCTGTTGTCAAGATGCTGTGTGACTTGCACAAACCTCTCAACCTCTCTGGTTTCAGCTTTTTCACTAATCAGCAAGAGGGCTGGACGGAGCACTTTTGAAGGGCCTTGGGGGTAAGAGGCCGTGTTTCAGGGCAGTGTGGGGTGGATGCGGGTGGGGGCAGCGTGGGGTGGATGCGGGTGGGGAGGAAGGGCTGGCACCTCGCTTGGGGAAGGGGCAGCTGCAGCCTAGAGAGTCACCCTCCTCCCCACCAGCCTGGCTTATCACCTGCCTGTCTCGTCCACTCTTCCGAGCGGCTCCTTGAGTTTCAGCCTGGAGTCTGCGATAGCGGGGTCGTGGGAGACCTGGGGGCAGGTGGGTGGCCGCACTGGCTGCCTGGGGCTCTGCACTGCACCGGCTCCTCCTGGGTTATCTCTGCTCTGGGACTGTGGGGAAAGTGAGAGGGTGTTATCTCCCCACTTCCCTCCGGAGATAGGCCGCCTCAGAGCTCTCTTGTTCTGCCCTGCTGCCCTTCTCCACCACAGTCCCCAGGGAAATGGGGCACCGCCTGCCGCCCCGAGGTGCCCGTCCCTCCGAGGTGCCCATCCCTCCCGGAGGCCAAGTGGGGCCAGAGTCGGGGCTCAGGTCCACTCCGCTCACTCTCTGTTTACTCGCGAGCATCTACTGTGTGCCAGACACAGGAGGAGAGATTTCAAAGCCGTCACACCCAGCGTGGCCTGGCGCTGGCCAATCAGGGGCCCAGGGGTCTCAGTGGGACAGTGGGACAGTAGAGTCCACTAGGTACGGGCTCATGAGGAGGTCGGAGGGCTCTGGGGGGAGGTCTGGGCAGGGTGGCATGGGGGACATCGGAGCAGAGACACCTGCATGCCAATGTGCCACCTGTAGGAGTGTGCGACCTTCACTCTCCCCTCTGGGCCTTGGTTTCTCGGCTGTAAAATGGGTCTGAGAGTGGCTCATTCTGCCCAGGCCGCTGTGGGGTTGGCCGTGCGTGCACGTTGCTGCACGTGGTACCTGTGAGGATTAAGGTGCACCTGTTCCAACTCCCTTCCTTCCTTCCTTCCTTCCTTCCTTCCTTCCTTCCTTTTTCTTTCCTTTCCTGTACTGGGGATTGAACCCAGGGGTATTCTACCTCCGAGCTACACCCCCAGCTTTTTAAATTTTTTGTTTTGAAATAGGGTCTTGCTAAGTTGCCGAGGGTCTAGCTAAATCGCCGAGGCTGGCCTTGAACCTGTGGTCCTCCTTGATGCTGAGGGTCTCACTGAGTTGCTGAGGCTGGCCTTGAATGTGCGATGCTCCTGTCTCAGCCTCTTCTACAGGCTTTGGAGAGACCCTGCTCCCTTGTCCTAACATTCAGCTTGTGGCCCCTTCCTCCATCTTCGAAGCCAGGAACAGAGCATCTTTGAATCTCTCTCGTAGAGCCGGGCGTGGTGGCGCCTGCCTGTGATCCCAGTACTTGGGAGGCTGAGACAGGAAGATCACAGGATTGAGGACAGCCTCAGCAATTTAATGAGACCCTGTTCCAAAATAAAAAATAAAAGGGCTGGGGATGTAGCTTGGAGGTAGAATGCCCCTGGGTTCAATTCCCAGCAACACACACACACACACACACACACACACACACACACACACACACCTCTTGACTGATCTCTCCTATTGTCACATCTCCTCTCTGACTTTGACAAGGTGGGCACTGTGAGGTCTGACTGTGAGGCCTAGCCACAAGGTCATGCCCCCTGACCATTGCCCTGCCCCGAGATGACCTTACCAGTAGCACACCAACCAGCAGCTTATACAACTACTCCTGTACCCCCACCTCCTTGCTCCATAAAAAGGCCCCAACCTGTAAGGAGGCAGACTTTCTAACTCTCGAGGGCTCTCTCCCTGGTCACATGCCTCCTTCCAGGGTTTATTCCTAAATAAAGCCTGTTCCCTGCTGCCGGGCCGTGTGTTTTATTTTTTGTGGTACTGGGGATTGAACCCAGGGGCATTCTACATCTGAGCTACAACCCCAGCCCTATTTTTTATTCTTTATTTTGAAACAGGGTCTCACAAAGTTGCGGAGGGCCTAAGTAGCTGAGGCTGGCTGCGAACCCGGATCCTCCGGTCTCAACCTCCCAAGTACTGGGATTACAAGTGTGTGCCACCACACCCGGCGCTATATATATATATTTTTGAAATAGGGTTTTGCTAAGTTGCTGAGGGCCTTGCTAAGTTGCTAAGGCTGGCCTTAAACATGTGATCCTTCTGTCTAATCTCCCAAATACTGGGATTACAGGTGTGCGCCACAGCGCTTGGCTTACATCATTAACTTTTAATTGTGATAATATGTATTTTAACCTTTTTTTTTTTTTTTTGCGGTACCGGGGATTGAACCCAGGGGCATTTTACCTCCGAGCTACACCCTCAGCCCTACTTTTTATACTTTAATTTGAAACCGGGTCTCACGAAGTTGCGGAGGACTTCACTAAGTAGCTGAGGCTGGCCGCGAGCCCGGATCCTCCGGTCTCAGCCTCCCAAGTACTGGGATTACAAGTGTGCGCCACCACGCCCGGCTTTTATTTTCTTTTTTGGCAGTACCGGGGATTGAACCCAGGGGCATTCTACCTTCGGGCTATACCCCCAGCCCTATTTTTATTCTTTATTTTGAAACAGTCTCACTAAGTTGCAGAGGGCCTTACTAAGTAGCTGAGGCTGGCTGCGAACCCTGATCCTCCTGTCTCAGCCTCCCAAGTACCGGGATTACAAGCGTGCGCCACCACGCCCAGCTGTATTTTAACCATTTCACATGTGCGGTCCCGTTTGCCTCCCTCTTATAAGACCCTGTGACCACACCAGTGCCCGGATGATCCAGGGTCACCTGTCCATATCCATATCCTTAGCTCATCACGTGGCTGAACCCCTTGTCACATGCAAGATGACATATTTGCAGGTTCTGAGGACTAGGACGTGGACATATCCGGGGGCTGTACCTTCCTTCTCGCCACCAGCCACGCCTGTGAAGACCTATGTTCCCACTGGACGTGGGCTCCCTTGACGCAGGGCCCGCTGGCCCGTTCACCTCTATGGCCCACAGCGGCGGGTCTGAGTCTGTCCTCTGCTCCGGCTGCCTGGCTTCACCTTGAGTGTGGCTTCTGACACACACCTCCCCGCGCCACCTGCCCCGAGCCCCGGCCCTCTACAGAAAGCATTAGCTGTAATTTTATAACGACTCTGTGGGGTTGAAGTTCTTGCTGTTTTCCATTCTACAGGTGGGGAAATGGAGGTCAGCAAGGTGGGGCTCAAGGTCACTGCTGCCTTGCTGCTGGGACTGACTGAGAATCACTGTGGCCCCCGGGACTTCCTGCTGCGCAGCCCCTTAGCCCTCACCCTTCTCCTGCCCTGTCTCCCTTCCCTGGGCTCTCCCCAAACGTGATGGGCATTGTCAGATGTCCCCATCCGTGGCCCTGCACACCATTGGTTGAGGGACATCCCAGGCCCATTGTTCAGGCCAGGAAGCCACCCCACCCCATGCCAGGGGAGGCAGTCTCTGGGGGGCCAGTTCCTTCCCAGAGAGGCCAAGTCCAGGGAGCTGGGCCCAGGACAGAAGACATACTCTGGCCCTTTAAGGGCAAGGGGTCGGGGTGGGGGCTGCTGTGTCCCAAGGGTCACTGAGTCCCTATATCAGAAACCTTTTGAGGAGGGGTGGACCCAGGGCCAAGGGCAGTTGATGACTGCAATGGGGTGTGTGTGTGTGTGTGTGTGTGTGTGTGTGGTAAGGGCTTTGTTTAAGGTGTGGTGTCCTCCCCTCTCCCTGGACTCAGTGTCTGCGGCTGTAAAATGGGTGAATGGGTCCAGGTGTGGTGGCGCATGCCTGTAATCCCGGTACTTGGGAGGCTGAGACAAGAGGATCGCTGGTTTGAAGTCATCCTCAGCAACCTAGTGAGACCCTCAGTAACTTAGTGAGACCCTGTTTCAAAGTAAAAAATAAAAAGGGCTGGGGGTGTAGCTCAGAGGTGAATGCCCCTGGGTTCAATCCCCGGTACCACAATAAATAAATAAATAGATAAATAGGCGAGCGGAGCAGGGAACTTCTAGGCCCTGGCGTCTGTGGGCCGATGACCCCGTGGCCCGTCCTGTGCAGTTCATTCATAACTGGGTGTCCACCCAGCCTGCTTCAGTTGGGTCTCACAGTGGCCCAGAGGGCAGCACTCATACAGTCTGCTTTAGAGTTGGGGAAACTGAGGCACGGAGCCCTTAAAGAAGACTGAAGATCGTGCAGTTGGTGAGGGGGAGCTGCGATGTGCTCAGGATTGGGCCTCCCAGGCCCCCCCAGACCCCCGCTACAATCACTGTCCTGCAGTCTTTGACTCTCCTCCTCTCTGGACCATGCGCAGCCAGTGGTGGGCGGGAGGTGGGGAGGGCTGGGTGGGAGCCAGGGTCTCCCAGGGCAGCTGGGGGAACTGGGGAAGGTGCCTATCGCTGGTGGGCTGGTCCCTCTCCTGGCTGAACCAGGGCTCAAGAGCCAGCTGCAAACACCCTGTGGGCTCAGAGAGGGCTGCCTGGAGGAGGCAGCATCTCAGCTGAGCACCAAGCAGGTGAGAGGCAGGGTGGGGGTGTTCTGGGCCGAGGGAACCCTGGAACCCTGTGTTGAAGGAATGGAAGTCTCCAACCCCAACTTGTGAGTTCTGGCTCCAGCCCCATTTCCTGAGCGGGTACCCTGTGGAGCAGGCTGTGGCGGTGTCAGGGTCATCTGTCTGCCCCTGGGGCCTCCTGCACCTGACAGCTTTCCTCCAGGACTGTCATCCAGGTGCAGCAAAGACCTGGGCTCAGGAGCCCACTGCCCTGATCCCGCCTGTCCCTTGTAGCTCCGATGGCTGGGGCGGGGGTGACTTCACCTCTTGCGGGCCCTCAGAGCAGCGAATGTGCCCAGGAGGGACGACCCAGGCACTGAGCACGTGCGTAAGTGGTTGGGCGGGGTCTGGGCAGAGGGTGTCACAGCTGAGCACTGATCCCACCCTGGGCGCCCTCTGGGAATCAGGGCCAGTGAGGCTGGATCTGCAGAGTGTTCAGGAGAAGCCAGGAATCCAGGCTGGGTTGCAGTCTCCCCTGAATTTTTTTTTGTACTGGGGATTGAACCCAGGGGCATTCTACCTCTGAGCTACACTCCCAGCCCTATTTTATTTTAATTTTTATTTGGAAACTGGGTCTCACTAAGTTGCAGAGGGCCTCACTAAGTTGCTGATGCTGACCACCAACCTGTAATCCTCCTGCCTCAGCCTCCCAAATACTGGGATTACAAGCATGTACCACCACACCTGTCCCCCCACCCCAGTCCTTTTTATTTTTTATTTTGAAACAGGGTCTCATTAAGTTGCTGAGGGTCTCCCTAAGTTGCTGAGATTGGCCTCAAACCTGCAATTCTCCTGTTACAACCTCCCAAATACTGGGATTATAGGTATTTGTCACAATGTCCAGCTCCAAATTTTAAAGGAAGGCCAAAAGTCAAGCGTGGTGGTGTACACCTGTAATCCCTGTACTTGGGAGGCTGAGACAGGAGGATTGCAGGTTCGAGGACAGCTTCAGCAGGTAGTGAGACTCAACCCAGTGAGACCCTGTTTCAAAATAAAAATAAAAAAGGTCTGGGGGTGTAGCTCAGAGGTAGAATGCCCCTGGGTTCAATCCCCAGTACCACAAAAAATAAATAAAATAAAAAATAAAGATAGACCAAATACTAGAAAACAGTTTGAGGGTCAAGGAAATCAGGACTCTGCCAGATGTCACCTTCTTCTGGCCCATTTCTCCCTGGGTGATATGCAAATGAGAGGATATGCAAATGAGCACAATACGCAAAGAGTTGCATATAACCAAATGTCCAAGTGTGTGTGCACGCATCTGCCCTCATGCCTCGCGAGTGGCAGCATCTTGAGGGCAAGTGTTGGTCTGCTGGGTTCTCTGCAGTGTCTCCAGGCCTAGACCCACACCTGGCACACAGTAGGTTCCCCGTATCTGCTGAATTCAACGAATGGGTGAGCGAATGACTAGAGGGAGCGTGATGTTGGGGGTACCTGTGCTGCAGAGGCAGGAGCGTGGGCATTGCTGATTGGCTGAGTGGCCGTGGGTTCTTTGTTCCCGCGTAGGATGGGTGTGGCCCAGGTCCTCGGGGAACCACTTGGGCTGAGGGCACCAGCAGCTTACATGACTCTCTGACCCAGTAATTTCCATTCCAGCCAAGGACTTATCCCTAAATATGGAAAACAGAAAGCTTTCTGTACAAAGATATCAATCCCAATCTGTTATTTATAACTTCGACAAACTGGAAATAACTGAGATGTCCAACAGTAAGGGATTGGCTAAATAAACCCTGGAACTTCCACTGGACAAAATATTAGGCAGCCAATAAAAATGAAGTTCAGAGAAAGGAAAAAGAAGCATGGTTACAGGAGGGGAAATAACCAGAAAAGGGCCCGTGATAGAATGGTAGGTCAAACAAGCAGGAGCTACTACCTCTTTTTTTTTTTTCTTTTAATATACAGTATGATCTCAGCTGTGGTTTTTTTTTAAGCCCTCAAACAAAAAACTATGGAAGGAAATACATCAAACCTTAACAATGATTGTCTCTGGGTGGTGGGGCTGTGGGTGGTGATCTTTCTTCCTTATTTTGACTTTTCTGCATTTTTCACATTTTCTGAAGTAAGCATGTATTGTTGCCTTTATAGTAAAGACATCAAAAATGGGAAAAAACAAGAATTTGAGGGGTGGGGGTTGGTGCTGTCTAAGATTGCCAAGGTGCATGAAGTCTCTGAGGGAAACAGGCTCTTGGAAGGTTCTGGGCTTGGAGCTGGTGGCCGAGTTTCAGAACCAGGGCTGACTGGGTGTACCCTTTGGACCTTTGGCACATCCTGTCAAATGTGGCCGGGTCACCTGTGTGGCGGGGGTTTAGCAAGCCCGGGGCGAGACCCTGGCTCACAACGTTGTCCTCGTTATCAGCTCCTGGGAGAGTTCTGCTTTCAGACGCCCCTGAAAGAGGTCCACGTTCTTGCCAGGAGTCCCTGGAAGTATTTTTGGCCTCTGGAGGTACAGATGTTCTGACTCATTCTGCAAAGTAGAACTGGGGTGATTTCCAGAAACGCACCCCAGTGCGGGGGAGGAGCACGCCCAGGGAGCAAGCATCCTGGGTTCTGGGGCTGGCTCGTCCCCCATTGCTGTGTGACCTTGGGCGGGTCACTCAACCTTCCTGGGCCTCAGAGTCCTCCGTGGGATAGGCTTTGCACGCAAGATTACTACGATTCCTAAATGCTCTCTGCTTGGGCGAGGCATTTCCCCGGGGCCCTTTGGTGCACAGCCCAGAAGTGTGAGAGGCAGCCCCTCTCTGGTCGGGTCCAGGAAACCTTTCCTGCCGGGCCTGTGACTGCATTCCTGGACTGGTCCTGTCTCCAGGGGAATGTGTGTGTATGTGGGGGGTGGCTGTTTCCCAGGGGGTTCTGGAAGCTCAGTCTATTGGAGGGGGTTACCCCAGTTTCCCTCGCCCCTCTGTCACAAACTGCCCTCAAGGGTCTGTCCAGGTTTGGGGCGAAGGCTGCCTCGGGTCGGGCAATGTGTGCACCACGAGAATGCCTGTGGGTGCACAGCCTGCACGCGGGCAGTGTGGGCGCTCTCAGCCTGGGCCCGGGCCTGGGGACCTTGGGGAGCCTCAGAGTCTCAGTCCTGGGCATTCCTGGCCTCCTGCTCTGACACACGTAGTGGATGTGAGCACACAAACACATTGGGTCCTTCATACCAGGTCGAGGAGGGTGGACCCACTCACAACTCCTCATGGCCCGGGCTTTCCTCAGGACGCATTCCACAGAGCCGTCTTCGTGTGTCTTCAGAACCATTCCGTGCCGGGCATGGTGGCGCACCCTTGTAATCCCAGTACTTGGGAGGCTGAGACGGGAGGATCTGGGTTCGCGGCCAGCCTCAACTACTTAGTGAGGCCCTCTGCAACTTAGTGATAGCCTGTTTCAAAATAAAGAATAAAAAAATTGGGCTGGGGGTGTAGCTCGGAGGTAGAATGCCCCTGGGTTCAATCCCCAATACTGCAAAAAAAAAAAAAAAACCAGAACCATTCTGTGAGACAGGCTAGGATGCACTTTTAGGGGGGAAATGGAGGCACGGGGAGGTTTAGGAACTCACCCAAGGTCACGCAGCTAGTGAGGGGCAGGGCAGGGATTTGAACCCAGGCCGCCTGGCTCGAGCTCCCCTTGTGACTTGTGCTTTGAGAACAGTTAGACTCTCCCAGCTGTGACTTAGGGAAATGAGAAGTTCAGCCTAGACCTGTGGCTTCCCAAGGTCACACAGCAGACTACTGCATACCAAGACCGGCTCCGGACCCCTGGACTGGGGGGGTCTTTGCACACCCACAGGAGTGCAGCCAACTGTCAGAGGCTTTTGTGCCAAGCATACAGGCCTCACCAGACCCTAATAACTTCCTTGTTTATCTATACAACCATCCAGCCACCCCCCACCCACCCATCCACGAAGCTTTTTCCTAGTGCGGAGCCTGCACCAGCTCCTGGGGTGCAGAGATGGCCGGTAACCCGGGAGCTTCCTGGAGGAGGGACAGCTGAGATTGAGGCAGATGGAGAAGGGCAGGCTATGTGTGAAGCTTTAGGGAACCCCAGTTTTCCCAGAAGGTCGGGAAAGCGGAAGGAAAGAGAGGGTCTGACCCGGATGTGACGCTGTTGGGGGCTGCCGAGTGGGCCCGGGCTGAGGTCAGCTGCTGGGTGCAGCGCCCACCCCAGGCGGAGGAGTGTGGGGGTGCAGTCTAGGAAACGTTGCAGTCCCTGCCTTCCTGGTCTTCATGGAAGGGGAAGTGGAGGCTGGGGGCTGGGGCTGGGTGGGGCTGAGATCACAGGCGGGAGGGGGTGCAGAGCAGCACCCAGCTAGTGTCTCAGAGGGGAAGATGGGGAGCCGCCAGCACCTCTGCCCCCTGCCCATCCCCCCCATCTTGTCAATGTTTCTTTTATTTTTTTGCGGTACTGGGGATTGAACCAGGGGCATTCTCCCTCTGAGCTACACCGCAGCCCTAGTTTTCATTCTTTATTTTGAAACAGGGTCTCACTAAGTTGCGGAGGGCCTAAGTAGCTGAGGCTGGCTGTGAACCCCGATCCTCCTGTCTCAGCCTCCCAAGTACTGGGATTACAAGCGTGCGCCACCACGCCCGGCTGTCAATGTTTCTCCAATGAGCTCTGCCCACCTGGCTATAGGCACAGACCCTGGTCCACATGGGCCTTCCACGACACAGCATTAAGCACCTACTGTGTGCGGCACCTACTGTGTGCGGCACCTGCCCAGGGGCAGCAACTCCCTCGATTCTCAGAATGACCCTATGGGAAAACCAGGCGTGGTGGCTCATGCCCATAATACCAGTACTTGGGAGGCTGAGATAGGAGGATCATAGGTTCGAGGCCAGCCTTAGCAACTTAGCAAGACCCTCAGCAACTTAGTGAGAGCCTGTTGCAAAGTAAAAAATAAAGAAAGGGTTGAAGGTGTTGCTTGGAGGTAAAATGCCCCTGGGTTCAATCCCTAGTACAAAAAACAAAAAAAATACAAAACAAAAAAAAAACGCCATTGGCTGATGGATTATTTTGAACACTGATTCAATAGGATTCCCAACAGAGCTTGACCAGTTAGCTACTGCTTGCCGCATAACAAACCAGCCCCAAATTAGTAGCTTAAAACAAGAATCAAGCCGGGCATGGTGGTGCACGCTTGTAATCCCAGTACTTGGAAGGCTGAGACAGGAGGATCCGGGTTTGCGGCCAGCCTCAGCTACTTAGTGAGGCCCTCAGCAACTTAGTGAGACCTTGTTTCAACATATAGAATAAAAAATAGGGCTGGGGGTATAGCCCAGAGGTAGAATGTCCCTGAGTTCAATCCCTGGTACTGCCCCAAACAAACAAACAAACAAACAAACAAACAAGAATTACTTTGTCATTTCTCCCAGCTTTGCAGGTTGGGGAACTGGGCGGAGTGAATGAGGTGGTCTGGTTTGGGGTCTCGGTGGTTCCAGGCAAGGCCAGAGCCAGGACTCTGTGGCCAGGGAGCTTGCACATGGCACAGCGAGCCCAGAAAGAAAACAAGCGTTGCTTCCTAAGACCCAGCCTCAGGGGCCTCGGAGCACTGCTTCTGCATCGTGTCCACCCAGGCCCCAGCTCTCCACGCAGGGAGCTCAGCGCCGCGCTGTAAGAGGAGTGTGCAGGGTGCAAGAGGCCATTGTGCCCCCTTTGGAAAATGCTACCCACTACCAATTGGTAAGCAAACTCGGGTCCTGCAGGCCTCTATATCCTCGTGAGTGGACACCTGCCACCTCCTCCCGCCACCTTACACGCGGCGGGCCTGGGCTGCCCTGCTCTTTGTGAGCACGTGCAGGTGTGCGCATACTTACGTACTCATGGGTCTGTGAGCACATCTCCCTCCCACCCAAACTAGAAACTTCTCTCAAGCCTGTGTTCCAGAAGGGGCTTCTTGGGCTCTGGACAGCTGCCTCAGCGGGAAGCCTGTCCTGTCCCCGTGACCGGACCCTCACCTGGCCAACGATTGCTCTCCAACCCAGTTCTCCAGGAGGCCCCTCCTTCACCTTTCCCTGGCCAGGCCGGCCCCCCATCACCCCGTACCTGCTGAGCGGCCCCTCCTTTCCAGGACCCACGTGGCCGTGGAAGCTGGCTCTGCAGGGACAGGTGTGAGCGCATCTCTCCTGCTTACCTGGAATTCTAGAAAAGACAAAATCCTAGTACCAGGAGGCAGGTCAGTGGCTGCCAGGGGCGAGGGTGGTGGAGAGGATGCCTAGAAGGGACATGAAGGAACTTTTAGGGGCGATGGAAATGCTCAACATTCTTTTTTGTGTGTGTGCGTGTGTGGTACTGGGGATTGAACTCAGGGGCATTCTACCTCTGAGCTACACCCCCAGTCCTATTTTTATTCTTTATTTTGTGTGGTACGGGAGATTGAACCCAGGGACATTCTACCTCCAGGCTACACCCTCAGCCCTATTTTTTTTTTTTTTTTGCGGTATTGGGATTGAACCCAGGGGCATTCTACCTCTGAGCTACACCCCAGCCCTATTTTTATTCTTTATTTTGAAACCGGGTCTCACTAAGTTGTGGAGGGCCTCACTAAGTAGCTGAGGCTGGCCACGAACCCGGATCCTCGGGTCTCAGCCTCCCAAGTACTGGGATTACAAGCGTGCACCACCACACCCGGCTTTTATTCTTTATTTTGAAACAGGGCCTCACTAAGTAGCTAAAGCTGGCCGCGAACCTGCGATCCTCCTGTCTCTGCCTCCCAAGTACTGGGATTACAAGCATGCGCCACCACACCTGGCCGATATGTTCCACGTTCTGACAGGCAGTGGCTTTGTACCTGCATGCATTTGAGTTTGGACAGTTGGTGCGTTTTTTGTGTGAATTGCACCTCAGGCAGCTGACAGCCAGCACATATCCTCCCGGGGCTCCACGTCCCTCCAGACATGTGTCCAACATGTACCGTGTGCCCGGACCGCTCTGGACACCGGGGCACAGCAGTGGACAAAACAGAGTCCTTGGTGACTGGGGAGATGGCCAAGAGGACAAGGACAGGAAATGTCAAGGCCGGGTGCTGAGGGGCAGGTAAATCAACCCAGGAGTAGGACATAAGCCTGTTCCCACGCCTTATACCCCTGTCCTCTCTCCCAGAATCCTCCCCTGAGGCTGGGGTGGGGCCAGGCATGGTAAGCAGGGGCCGTGGTGACCTGTGCTCCCTGTCCTAGCAGGAGGTGGTGATGGCAGGAGGGGTCTGGCTGCATCAAGTCCTGTGTGCAGCCCCCGGCCATTCCCAGAACTCAGTGGCACGCAGGTGCCCGGCCACATCCTCACCTGACACTGATGCACACACAGACACCTGGATGCTGGCTGGTGTGCAAATCCACACCCCAAAGGTGGTGCCTGTTCTTGTTCTCACACACCGATGGCTTCCACGGTCTGGAGGCCTGGCCTCTGGGCACACACGCAGAGTGGTTGGTGCAACCGCATACGTACTTGCACACATGGTAAGACTTTGTTGCTGTTTTTTCCCATCAGTACTGGGGATTGAACCCAGGAGGGTTCTCCCTCTGAGCTACACTCCCACTGCTGTTTATATTTTTCTTTTGAAACAGGGTCTTGCTAAGTTGCCGAGGCTGGCCTCAACCTGTGATCCTCCTGCCTTAGCCTCCCAAGTACTGGGATCACAGCTGTGTACCACCATGCCTGGCTGCAGGGGAGTCCTGAGGGGCAATATTGCATCATGGGCGCTGGGCAGGGTGGGGTGGGGAGCCTTCCTCAGGGGGAAGGTTGTCTAGCCCAGTCTTGGGGGACTGTGAGGGAGGGAAAGGGCAGCAGAGCCTACCCCTCCCAGGGGCCAGGTGTCTGGGGTCCCTCCAGTCTCTGACGAGCATAGCAGGTGTGCCTCATCGATGCCTGTATTCTGGGGGTGGCCTGTGCCAGCCAGGGGACAGGGACCACTGAGGATTCTAGAATCGGGACTCCCTGAGGGTGAGCAGGGCTGGGATGGGGCAGAGGAACCCGAGAGGGATCTGCGCCTGTCAGAGGGAGGGCGGCACCCCCGGGCACCCGCCTGGGTGAGGAACGCTGGCCCGGGGAGCGTGGCTGCCCTCCCTCCACGCTCTCTGTCCTCGGGGGAGACCATGCCTAGCCAGCCATTGTTTGAAGGTTTAAAAATAAAGGCTCCTTGGCCTGGGTCCTGCTGGCAGAGGGGAGGGGGTGGCGCGGGCCGGGCCTGAAGGGCAGCTGCTGGAAAAGGAGGCTCACCAGGCCCCACCAACGGCGTGGCCGAGAGCGTGGGGGTCCCCAGAAGATCATCGCCCCCCAGCTTCTCCTGCCAAGACAGGTGCGAGCTGGCAGCCTCTGGGCGCAGGTCTCCTCCCAACAGCTGCCCACAGCTGCCCCTCGCTCTCGCCACAAGCGTCCAACATCCTGGGACCAGCGGGGGAACTGAGCTCCCTCCGTAACCTCTTCACCCTGCAGCCGCTCATTTAAGAGTAATTGCTGCGTCCCAACAACCCCACGGGGCAGGCTCTGCTCTTAGTCCCAGCGGACGATGAGGAAACCAGGGTTCAGGGAGGTTTAGTAACTTGATCAAGGTGACACAGCTGGCTAGTGGAGGAGCCGGGGCTCAAGCCAAGGCCTCAGGGTCCTGACTGAATACCCCAGTGTCCCCTGACACCCCCTGTGCTCTGCCTTCCCCTGGCTCCCGTTCCAGCCCTCTCTCTGGTCAGCAGAGGAAAGACACTTTCTACTTCTGTCAGTGGCCAGGGATGGGGTACACGCAGGTGGTGGGGAGGGAAGTGGGGGAGGGAAGCAGCAGACTCGGAGCCAGGAGTGATCTGGGGCCTGGGTGGGGTCTGTTACCTTGTTAAGTGCTCACACCAAGCCCTTGTGGGGTAGAGGAGGAAACTGAGGCCCAGAGAGATAGTCACTGTGGAGGTGGGATTCGAACCCCAAGCAGCCGCGGTTCAACGCTCTTCCTTCCTCAGAGTCTGAAGGCTTGCTCCCAACACAGAACACTACCTACCCCCATCCCTTCCTCCAACAGGGCTCAGGTGTGGACCGAGAGGCCCTGAAGGGCGGCGGAAGCGCGCTGCTGGGGGGAGGTGGGCAGAGCGGGCCAGGTGTTTGGCGCAGGGCATTCCCTTAGGGGATGTCCCCCGCTGGGGCTGCCCTCCCCGTGGCTCATGGCCACCAGCCTCCCCATTCCAGAGGAGATCTGGTGATCCCCGTCCGCCCCCAAGGCTGGCATGCTGCTGCTGGCACCAGAAAGCGACATTCCAGAGCCCCCCAAGTCCCTGCCAACCCTGGATTCTTGGCAGAGCAGGAGAGCAGGGGCTTCGGGGAGTCATCCAGGGCGGGAGTGTGGGGAGAAGGTAGCTGCTGGTGAGGATTGTGGGAGAGACTAGGCAGGACATGGGAGACTCCTCCTAACCCTCTGGGGCTGGGCATCTCAGGATCTATCTTACCCGTTACCCCCCCCCCCTGCAGGAGCCTGGAGAGGGCGACAGGGTAGCCTGCAGATTGGGGATGGAGCTGGCAGGGGACAGGTCACCTATCAAAAGTGTTCCAGGGAAATCTGCCTTGCTGTGTGACCTTGGGCAAGATATACACCCTCTCTGGGCCACGGTGACTCCTGAGAGGACTAAAGCAGTAACTCTTGAAGGTGCCTTCTTTTTTTTTTTTTTGTGGTACTGGGGATTGAACCCAGGGGCGTTCTACCTCCGCGCTACACCCCCAGCCCTAGTTTTTATACTTTATTTTGAAACCGGGTCTCACGAAGTTGCGGAGGGCCTCACTAGGTAGAGAGAGAGAGAGAGAGACAAGGAGAGAGAGAGAGAGAGAGAGAGAGAGAGAGAGAGAGAGCTGAGGCTGGCCGCGAACCCGGATCCTCCGGTCTCCGCGTGCGCCACCACGCCCGGCTGAAGGTGCCTTCTAACGCGCAGTTCAGGACGCTCAGTTCTTATAGTCAAAGCTGTGGGACTTCAGCCTTCCCATCCACACAGCCGGCATGGCCTTTTGAGATGGTGAATCTGGCCATGGCCCTGCTCTGCACCCTGGGAGCGGGGCTGCTCCTCACAGGCCACGCTGCCCTTCCCCATCTGGCCCCTGCTCTCACGTCCCAGCGTTGTCCCCTGTCCCCTCTCTGCAGCCGCACTGGCCTCCTGGCTGTGCCTGGAGCCAGACATGTGTCCAGGTGTCCCCACTCGGTCGTTCTCTGGCCAGGAGGGCTCAGCCCCACCCAGTCTTCGAATAGTTCTTCCCAGTCATCCAGGCCTCGGCTCGAATGTCCCCGCAGGAAGGCCTTCCCTGACCCCTTTCCTGAGCGATACCCTCCACTCGCCCCGGCGTCGCCACACATTTCTCTGATTTATTTCCTTTATACACTTCCAGGGGACGGAACTGAAATTGTCTGGTTCGCGTATCATTTATTTGCTGATTGTCCTTCTTTCCTCCGGACTGTCAACTCCGGGAGGGCGGGGACGTGTCAAGGTCCGTTGCTCTCTCCTGGGCGCTGGGCCCAGCATGTGGCGGGCGTTCCAGAAGTCATTTTGGTGAAGTTCCTGGGCCTCAGCCCTGAGCAGGGTCGCAGGCAGATCGGCAGCCACAGGGCTGCAGCAGAAGGGGCACAGGGAAGGGTGGGTGAGGGAGGGGGTTGCCACCTCTGGTCCTCATGAGGCCTGGTCCCCAAGAGCAGAACAGCCCGGACCTGGAAACCCCCTGGGTCTGGCTTCTGGGCAGGCGGTTCCGGGGTGACCTCATCGCCTTGAAAGGAGGGCAGCGGGGGCAGGAAACGGAGGACGCATCAGATGGGCTAAATTTAGAGCGTTTGATTCAGCCCAGGCGGGACAGTATTCCTGGAGTCCCCATTGTTGTGAGGGGCCAGAGGGCAGGCCGCCCATTGAATGGTGGGGTCCGAGCCATGCCAAGCTGTCTGGGCATGTGGTGGCGGGGGGCGGCCTGGCCCCTCTGGAGAAGAAACGAGGCCAAGGGTCAGGGGGAGCCAGGTGGGGTGTGGGACCTGGGGACACCGCCCTGAGGGTGCAGGCCAGAGAACGGAAGGGGATGTCACACGGATGAGGAGAGGGTCCTGGTGGTCCCCATACCACGTCCTGGCTGAGTGACCTCCCACCAGCGGGACAGTTTATCCTCCACCCTTCTCTGCCATTCCACAGGCTGGGCCAATGCCAGATGGGCAGTCTAGTGTCCTGACTGGCAGCCCGGGGCAGAAGCACCGGCCGTGCCCCCAGCCCGCAACTCCCGCCAGGACAGGTGCCGTGGGCCCCGCTCCCCCGCAGGTGGACAGGAGAGGCTCGGCCTGCGCAGGCTCCAGAGTCTGTTGCCATGGCAACCTGGGGTCCAGGCCTGTGTCGCTCTGGAGATGAGCCTGAGCCGAGGCCCAGGGTGAGGAGGCTGGAGCTGGGGCTGGCTTCTGACCCCAGGCCTGCGGAAGCCAGGGACAGGGCCGCCGCTGCTGGGGCGAATCACACAGGCTCGGCCCAGGTCCTTGACGGTGTCCTGTTTCTGCGCCTATACGCTGCAGCCAGGCTGCCGAAGGAACTGTCTTCAAGTCAGGCCTCCTGGTGGGCGAGGGCTCAGCAGGCCAAGTGCCCAGGGCCTTCCTGCTCCTGTCCCATCCCACAAGTCCCACTTTGGACCGGGAAACCCTGGGGGTCACTTGCCCTGAAAGTGAGGAGAGGGGACCTGAAATCCAATGGACTTATTCTGTCCCCTGATGTGTGACAGGCACAGGGAAGGCCCCAGAGATGCTCAGAGCGTGGTCCCTGCCCTCCTTCCTCTTTCCAGCTCTGGGGGGGGGGGCGGTCCTGGAAAGGGAATTGCCCCCTTCACGTTCCAGACGAGTGCACCGAGGGTCTGAGCTAGGAGGTGGCCTGTGTAAGGCTGTTGGTGATACAGAGGTTCGCCTGTCAGCCGGGCCTGCCCAGTGCGTCCCCGGGCCACGGTTCCCTCCCGGAGCCCATGCCCGGCCGGGCGGCGGCCTGGGGCCGCTCACTGCTCTTCTTGATTTCACATCGTGACTCATGTTATCATGTTCTCGGCGGCTGAGTAACCACCTGGGTTATTTATACCCCGGCTTTAGCAGGCTTCCTTCCCTCCTCCCAGGACGGGGTGGGGGTGGGGAGGAACCTGGGAGGGGGACGTGGATGGAAGAAGGCCTCCAGGCACCCCCACATCCCCTCCCCTGGGGCGCCACCCCCGTAAAGCACCCAAAAATAACCGTGACTGTCCCAGCACAACAGGATGGGCCTGGATCTATGGCATCGATACATAGGCGTTCTGATGGCTTGGGGAGGGGGGAATTCCTTTCCCTGAACGACTCACCCGTCTGGAAAAATAAAGAAGGAAAAAGCTGAAAATTTTTCCTTCCATCAAAACAGGAAGGCGCTGGGGGGGCGGGGGTGTGGTCGGGAGATGAGGTGGAGACTGAGATGTCCCCTCCACCCCCGGGGTCTTCGGGGACAGAGCCCTGCACCTCTCCGCACGGGCTGCTTGGCCAGGGGGGCACCGGCGTCTCCCAGCGGCTGGGGAGTCATCGCCCTTCCAGTCGGCCGTGTGGACGCCGGTGTGCACAGTCTCCCCCAGGCCCCACTCACCCACCATGGGCTTGCTCACCTCGGCCAGGTCTCACGGGAAAACACCTCGCTCACCCCGGGTGGGCAGGGGGATCTGTCTTTCTTACTCTCTTTCCTCCCCTTGAGCACTGTCCTGGGAGTCCTGTGACTTAAGTTCGAGGCCTGCTCCATCTCTAAGCAGCTGAGTGGTATCAGGAAAGTCACTTTCCCTCTCTGAGCCTGTTTCCTTAACTGTGACAGGAGTGTGGTCATTGTGGGGGACAGTGGATGAGGTTTGTAACCCGTGGGCCTCATCCAAGTGAAGGGAATTACAACCACGGTCCCCATTTCCTGAGCACCTACATTCATTTGGCAGATAACCCCATCGCCTAATATGGTAGGTTCCAGAATCGGACTCACCTGGGCCACAAGTGCTGTTCTCACCCAAGGAAGATGAAGGAGGTCCCATCGGAGCCCCACGAAGGAGGAGGGGGGAGGGAAAAGGGAGCCCACATTCCCCGGGCCTCCAGCTCCCATCTGGGAACACTGATGGCAACTTGGTGGCGTCAGAGGGCTGTGCCCGCGCTGGGGTGCATCTGCGCCCGAGGTGCATCCGACTGTTGCAATTACTATTAACACAATTAGTCATGCCCGCTGGGCTGCCTACCCTACCTTTGCTTGCTGACTTAGGTAACCGCCGCCCCAGGCTGTGTGCACAGTCGTCTTGGTCTTTCTGTCTGTCTTCCCGCCTGCCTGCCTCAGCCTGTGAGCCCCCCCACCCCAGCCAGGGCAGGGGCTCCAGCGGTGAGCTGGCAGGGCAACTCCCGAGGGCACGGTGCCTGTCTGCACCTACCCCCCACAGTCAGATCTCGTCTGGGCCCCCATTCTCCAGGGGAGGACACTGAGGCCTTGGACTCTGCTCCTCCAAGCACAGGACTGTTTTCTTGTCTGTAAAATGGGGATAATAGACTCTCCCTAGATTGCTGGGCGGGTTATGAACCATATAAAACACCATGTTTGACATAAATAAAAAAAGACTTTTATTTTTTGGTTCATAGCGAAAATGAGAGAAAGATGCAGTGGTAGCCCATAATCTGCAGGTAAGTGGGGGCAGGGCCCAGGTGGACCCAGGCAGGTATGTGTTTTGGGATGGGTGGGAAGGTCTGTGTGGTGATAGTGGCATCAGGTCGCCCGGGTTCAAATCCCAGCTTTGCCCTCATCATCCCTGACTTGGCAAGGCTGCTGGAGGCCTCGGTTTCCCCATCTGTAAAATGGGTCTGCGAGCTCTGCTCTTGCAGGCACGTGGCTTGACTCCAGCGCATGGTGGCGCCTGCAGGACCAGGAGCTCGCTCGCTCTCACGGCACCAAGGAGCGCTTGTGCTTATGAATATTGATGAAAAGTTTGTGACTTTTATACCCTGGCTGGCTTCCCATTCTCTTGACAGGGCTGCCACGTTCCCCGCAGTTACAAATAGTTCCCTCTGGCAAGCTGGTGCCCCCACCAAGAGGGCCGCCTGCTACCTGTCTGCCACCTCTCCTCTTGCTCCATCCCTTCTGGGGTCCCTAGAATCAATCCTCAGAAGTCGGCAGGGAGGACCCTGGTCTGGAGAGGCGGGCTGGTCAGTGTCTAGCGCACGGCTTCCTGTGTGGGGGCTGGACCCCCAGGCGCGCCCCTGCACCTGCACAGCCCTCCACCTGGCTCACTATCTGCTGTGTGCATCGTGACGTGAGGACGGGCAGCTCCCATCCCGGCCATGCGGGAGGTGTCATGTAACCGGGAAATGACAGAAGTGGGGGCTTTGGCGTCACAGCCCTGGGTCAGAGGCTGGCGCTGTCACTTCCCGGGCGATGCTGTGTGGGCTAGGCTGCCTCTTAAGCCTGTCTCCTCTGCCCCAGGTGTGAGCACCATCGGGACAGTAGCCCTCCAGGGGCGAAAGGAGGACTCGGGCCTCTCCTCTCCTGCGGGCCAAGCCGTACTAATTGTCCTGTCTCCTCCTCCTTCTCTTTTTCCTTCTTTTTGGTACTGGGAATAGAACCCAGGGGCATTCTATATCCAAGCTACACCCCCCCCCCTTTTTTTTTTATTTTGAAACAGGGTCTCGCTAGGCTGCCGAGAATTTCATTAAGTTGTAGAGGCTGTCTTCCAACCTGTGAGCCTCCTGTCTCAGCCTCCCAAGTACTGGGGTTACGGGTGTGTGCTGCCACGCCTGGCTCCTGTCCTACCTTCTTCTCGAGGCTTGTGGCCCGGGCCATGCTTGCTCTGCAAGTGAGGCGCCATGGCTCGCAGGGCGCTCGAGGCCCGCAGGCCCCTCGGGCTGGCCCAGACCTGGGGTCCATCTGGCTCACCCGCCGCCCCAGCAAGGGTGAGAGCTGACCTTCATGCAACAAGTCCGGCTGGGGCTGCGGCACCAGCCCCACTAGGGTTGTCTCCCATCCCAGCTGGCCCAGCTCCCCTCATCCAAGGAGGGCTGCACCCCAATTCCAGCCGGCTTCAAGGCAGGTAGATCCGAGCTGCCCGTCCAAACATCCACATCCTCTTCCTTGTCTGGAGCCTGGAGGAGCTAAAAATGCGTCGGCACAGCCCCAGGAAAACAAACACTGGCTTCCCTGGCCTTTGTATACAGGACAAGCCCAAGGCCGGGTGGCCTCCTCCAGGCTGCCCGGCCTGGGTCTGTCTGCCTGCCTTCCTGGGGGCCTCCCTGCTGCCCACGGCGCAGTCACAGAAAGGGTGGTCTCTGCGAGGACCGCCTGCCCCGGGTGAGGGGCTGCAGGCCTTCAGCCTTCCTAGCTTTGGCTCCGGAGCTCTGAGCAAGGTGTGTATAAGGGTGCACACGTGTGGGCCGTGCACACGCATTTTGGAGTAATAGTAATGACCATCACCATGACCTTCCTCTGTTCGACTGCAAATGTATCAACTCATTTAACCCAGTGAGGTGGGGACTACTGTGAACCACATTCTGCAGATGAGGAAAGTGAGGCTCAGAAAGGTTAAATGATTTGCCCAAGGTCACACAGCTAGTAAGAGGTAGAACAGGGATTTGAACCTGGTGGTCTGTGGTTGGAAGCCTACTGTCCTGTCCTCTCTGAGCCTCACTTTCCTCATCTGTAAAATGGGTATGTGTGATGGCCACACCCAGAAGTGCTTCATACACAGCAGGCGGCCTTGCAGACAGGGAGGTGGGATGGGACAACCCGGGGCCTGAGGCAGCCACACGAGTTGGGGGCAGGGCATGTGGCATGGCCCTGGACTGTCCCTTTTGCAGCCCCACTTCCTCCTCCCCAGGCAGGGGTGGGGGGGAGCAAACTCCCCCAGGGCAGGTGATGCAGCGCCCTCTGAGAGCAGAGGGCCTGGGATGGGTCCCATGCTTCTGGACTTGTGGGCTGGAGGGGGCCCTGGGATTGAGCCCACCTCCTTCCGTGACGTTTCCTCACCTAGCAGGGTCCCGGGCCCTGCCCCCAGGGTGCAGAAGGATTTTAAGGGAGGAGAGCACTAAATGCACATTCTAGAAAGCCCCACTTTGGACAGGCCCCACCCCCGCACCTAGCAACAGCCCGGCTAGTGGTTTTCCTGCTTGGCTCAGACGGGTCGGGGTGCGGGGGTGTTGAGTTATGGAGGTGTGACCCCCGCCCCAAGGCCATAACCCATCCCTAGTCCTATTGGAGAACATGATTCCCCAGTGGCCCTAACGCGGAAGGTGGGCAGGGGCTTCTCCAGGCTGAGAACTCAAGATCTTCTCTGTGCTGCTGTGGGGGGCCCCTCTGGTCCCCTGTGCTTCTGAGGTTAGAGTCTCATGCTACAAGCCCTCCCACCTTTCAGGGAGAGCCTGCCATCTTTGTACCAACCGGCCAAGGTTCAGAGGAAGAAACAGGCAAGATGTTTACTCATTTATTTGTTCTTTTAGCCAACATTTATTAAGCAACTACTGTATGCAGGAAGCTGAGGTCTTTGCTCACTGTGAACTCAGACTGGCATTAGACTGATAAATGGGCAATAAGACAATACCGTGGGGTATGCGCTGTGGGAGCCCACAGCGAGCCTGGTGGGCTTCTCGGAGGGGGCAGAACAGGAGGCGTGCTTTGGAGAGCTGCCTGTCTGCTGGGAGAGGGTGCAGGAAAAGGGTTCTCCTCAGCATAGCATTCAGGCCAGGTGCCATGGGGTCCCTGCTGCCTCTGCTGGTCGGATCATAATGGCTTGTGTCTCTCTCACCCAAGAGCCCGGGAGGTCCCTGAGCACCAGGACTGGGTCTCCTTCCTCATTCTACTTCTCAGTACAGGGCCTGCACACAGTGGGTGCTCAGTGATGCTGCTCTCAGTAGCCTGACCCCACCCCTTGCACCCACCTGGAGCCCCACTCTGCGCTCCTACAGCACTGTCAGGAAGGCAGTTCAAGTGGCCAAGCACTTTCACAGACATTAATACACTGGATGCTCACAAAAGCCCTGTGTAAAGTGTCGCCGTTGTCACCATCATCGCCTGCCAGGACACAGCACAGCATGGTGGTTTAAGCGTGTGGGCTCTGTAGCGGGACCGCCTGGGAACCAAGCTGCGGCTCTACCACTTACTGGCTGTGTGACCTTGAGCAAGCTGCTTACCCCCTCTGTGCTTCAGTTTCCCCACTTGCAAGATAGAAGCACTGGGAGGTGACCCATAGAGCAAGAACACCCCCCACACCACCATAGGATCAGCTCAATAGTAATGATACCTATTACCACTGTATTCATAGGGGAGGATGGAGGTCAAGGTCAAGGTCACCTGGCCAGCCAGCAGAGCAGGGTTTTTTTGTTTTTCTTTTTTAAATCTCGAAGTCTCTAGACATCAAATCTAGTGTGTTGGATTACCTATCTCTGTCTTGCCTCCTTAATTCATCTGCTTATGCATATGCCTGTCCTTGTGGGTGGGGGCAGGGTGGTCTGTGTAGGTTCGTCTGATTTCTAGACCACTCTATGAGGGGGGCAAAGATTCCTTCCCGAGTGTTCTGAGGGACAATGAACTGCACGTACGGGTTCCGATACACGTACAGACCCATGAGCCCTCACCATCGTCAAAGATGATAAATATTTCCATCACCCTTGAAATTTTCCCATGCCTCTTTGAAATCCCTCCAAGTATAGCTGTGCCTCCAATTTATAGAGGAGGAGATCAAGGTACAGAGAGGTGAAGTAACCTTCCCGGGGACACCCCAGGATTCCAACCACAGCGACCTGCCCCAGGCTGCTCTGGGCTGCTGGGCTGAGCTGCTAGGCAGTAACTGAGGGTGGGCATGGTGGTTGCTGGTAAAGAGGCCCACCTGGGAGGTCCTCCCTGTGCCGGCCCCGCCCCGTCCAGGTCAAGGAAGAGGCAGCTGTGCAGCTCTGTGTGTGCACCTGTGAGGAGCAGGCCGACACCCCAGGGCTGTGTTTGGGTACAAAGGGCAGGTGGGGGAGATGGTGCAGGTGGATGAGATCAAGGTGCCCTATAGCTAGGAGGCCGGGCGACGCAGTGGGCCTGCGTGTCCTGTGGTGGGTGCTGGGCTCAGCGTGCATGCGTGTGACTGTGTCACTGTGACAGTGTGACTGCCGAAGGCAGGGACACAGCTCCCTGAGCTGGGGGTGGAAGGCGTTAACTGTGTGAATGCTGGTGTGGGTGGGCGGGCCCCTGGGCCTGGAACGGGGGCTGAGGAGGTAGTAAACATCGGGGTGCTGGCAGGATGGTGGTGGCAGCCCTTCGTGGATGCGGCAGGGTTGTGGGGGTTCCTGTGACTTTGCAGTTGAACAAATTCCAATTCAGCCCATGCAGGCAGCGTCTGTGTGTGCCAGGCAACCAGCTCGGAGGAGACGCAGCCCCAGCCTGCAGCCAAATGGTCCGGGCTGTGGGGTCTGCAGCACTCACCCTACACCTGGCTGCTTTTCAACCTGACATTTAATCCAAACAATAACCCCATCCCCACTCTGAGGAGTTAGGGTGGGATGGAGGAGGGAAGTGACTTGCCCAAGGTGACCCAGCTCCTCAGTACTGCCAGGGCAGGATCCGAATCCAAGCTGTCAGGCTGCAGAGCCCCGGGCCTTCCACCGTGCCTGCCTCACGCTGCAAATATCTGGTCTTGGAGGGGGACTTGGACTCCTGAGGGTGGCCCAGGAGACATCCCCCTTGCCATGAGGGCTCCTAACCTGTCAGAGGTCACGGTGCTGAGGGGCGGGGCAGTCCATCGCCCCTAGATCTTCTGTCCCCAGGGCCAGATTCTTGGACAGAGGGGCTGTGGGGTTCTCAGGGACCCCCACGCGCCCCGCCCTCGCCCCAGGCCCTCCCCAGCTCCTGCCCCCTCCTGGCGCTGACTCCCGGCCAGAAGAGGAAAGGCTGTCTCCACCCACCTCTCGCTCTCTCCCTGCTCCTTTATAAAGGCCGGAACAGCTGAAAGGGTGGCAACTTCTCCTCCTGCAGCCGGGAGCGGCCCGCCTGCCTCCCCGCGTGCCCGCGGCCTCCCCCGCTGCCTCCCCGAGGGCTCCCCTCCGGCCGCCAGCGCCCATCTTTCATTTCCGACAGAGAGAGATATTTTGCGCGCACACACATACACACACGCGCAAAAAGGGGGGAAAAGCCCACCCTCCAGCCTCGTTGCAAAGAGAAAGCCGGAGCAGCCGCAGCTCGCAGCCCGCAGAGGACGTCCGGAGCTGCCAGCCGGCGGGCGGACTGAACCACCGACACGCGCCGCGTCCACCTGTCGGCCCGGCCCGGCCGAGCGCGCAACGGGCACGCCGCGCGCGCGGAGCAGCCGTGCCCGCCGCCCGGGCCCCGCGCCAGGGCGCACACGCTCCCGCCCCCCCACCCGGCCCGGGCGGGAGTTTGCACCTCTCCCTGCCCGGGTGCTCGGGCCGCCGCTGCAAAGCCAACTTTGGAAAAAGTTTTTTGGGGGAGACTTGGGCTTTGAGGTGTCCAGCCCGGCGCTTTCTGATTTGGGGGACCATTCCAGAAAATGTTGCAAAAAAGCTAAGCCAGCGGGCAGAAGAAAACGCCTTCAGCCGGCGAGCGAAGACGAGCCACCGACTGCCGCGTTCCTTTTCCTCTCGGAGGTTGGAGTCCCCTGCGCGCCCCCACACGGCTAGACGCCTCGGCTGGTTCGCGACGCAGCCCCCGGGCCGTGGATGCTCGCGCGGGCTCGGGATCCGCCCAGGTAGCGGCCTCGGACCCTGGTCCCGTGCCCAGGTCCTCCCCAGTCCCCCAGCGACGGAGCCGGGGCCGGGGGCGGCGGCGCCCGGGGGCCATGCGGGTGAGCCGCGGCGGCGGCTGCAGCGGCCTGAGCGCCTGATCGCCGCGGACCCGAGCGGAGCCCACCCTCCTGCCCAGCCCCCCACCCTGGCCGCGGGGGCGGCGCGCTCCGTCTACGCGTCCGGGGCCCCGCGGGGCCGGGCCCGGAGTCGGCATGAATCGTTGCTGGGCGCTCTTCCTGTCTCTCTGCTGCTACCTGCGTCTGGTCAGCGCCGAGGTGAGTTGCGACAGCGGCTGGGGCTGGTTGTCTTCATTCACCGCCCCCACCCCCAAGCCTGGCCGCCCCCTCCCCTCCCTTCAGTGAACTTTGGACCCTTTCAGCTCGGGAGTCTGGCACCGGGTGACCCGGAGGGCTGGGAGGCGACGTGCTCTAAGGGAAAGGGGCAACGGTGGCTTTCTTTCCAAGGGGCGAACCTACATCCGTGAGCCTCTTAGCGTCTGGGGAAGGTGTGTGCGACCCTGCCCCCCCCCCGGAACCCGAGAATAAGCTCCTTCCCTGCCAGGGGAAGAGGGATGGGTGGTGCCCAGGGTGCAGAAGCCGAGCCCACCTCGGCTCCAGCCGGGTCTTCGGTTCTGTCCAGGACCCTGCCTGCGGCGGAGGTGCGAGCTCGCGCACCCGTGACATCCACGCGGCCCTTTTGCGGGGTTCAGGTCCCACCCTGGCTAATGCTCTTGGTTGGGTTGGGCACCTCGGGCCGCGCAGGGCATGCCCGGTACCAGAGCATGGTCCAGGCGTAGCTTGTGTCTTGGCAAGAGGAGAGACCCAGAGAGAGAGAGAGAGACAGACAGACAGACAGACAGACAGACATAGACGCGGGCAGGTTTCAGACACTTGGGTGCTTCGGGCAGGGGGAGGACTGGGGACTCTTAAGGAATCCGGTCCCCGGGGCGGTGTGTGCCTGAGGCCCCGCCATACCTGCGCCCGCGCCCTGCGAGAGGAAGCACCTCTCTCCCCCGCATGCAGGGTGTGGGGCGCGCCGCCTGCAGAAGCCTAGCTGCAAGGGAGGAGGGGTACAGAAACGTCTGCGGGAGCGATCGGGTCGGATCGGTGCCGCCACCCCTCCCAGCCTCACGTAGCAGTGAGTTGGCAAGTCTATCCGGAATCCAGGTGGGAAAGGGGGCGGGGCAGGAGGAGGCGCGAGGTGGAGGGAGGAGAGGGCAGCGGGAGCGCGGCGAGCCGGGGTCCCGTCCCGCCTCCGCCCGGCGGCGGCCCCGAGCCCGCACCTCGCCGGCTCCCGGGAGCGCCCGCCCCTTCGGCCTCCAGCGGGGCGCAGCCAGGAGGCGGCGGCGAAGGGGTTAAGGCGGAGGGCTCGAGGCCGCGGCCGGGCGTTGGGCCGCCGCCAGCGCAGGTTGTTTTGACCACGGAGGAGCCGTCTCCGTCTCCTTTTGTTCTCGGGGCTCCTCGAGGGCCGCCGGCCGCCCGCCCGGGGGCCCCGCCCTTCCGCGGCCGCCCCCCGCGGCCCGCACCCGGGAGGGAGGACGCGGGGCTCGGCCCGGCCGCCCGCAGGCCCCTCGCGACGCCCCTCCCCGCCTCCCGCAGCCCCCCGGGCCGCGGCCAGCTGCTGGGGAGGGGGCGCCGGCCGGCCCCAGCTGCCGCCTGCCTCGCCTCGCCTCGCCTCGCCGCGGGACCCGGGCCTGGCCCGGTGCCAGGGAGTCCTGGGAACGGCGGCGCCCCGCGGCTGCTCTCCGCAGCCCACCCCGCCCGGCCCCCGACTCGCTCACTCACCCCACGCATGCACACTCCTGGCCGGAGGCGATGCTGCGCTCCGGCGGGCGGGCGGGCGGGCGCGCAGGGCGACGGGCACGCACTACCGCGGCCAGGTCGCGCGCCCGCCGCCGCCACCACGCCCGTGCACACGCGGGACACACGCGCGCGCGCCGCACACACCCGCACGCACGGCCCCTGCACCGCCGGCCTGAGTACACGTGCGCGCACACCCACGCACGTACACAGGCACGCACGGGCCCGGTACACCCTGCGCCAGGTGCCCGCCCCCGCGCAACAGGTGGGCTCACCGCGGGCCCTGGCTCCGCAGCACCCCCTTTTTTTTGGCCTGGTCAGAGCAACTTGGCGCCCCTCAAGCCTTACTACCCCTTTGTGCTTTTTTTCAACCACCCCCATGTGGCAGAAAATGGTGTTGATGTGACCGAAGGGCACAGGGGTGTCCAGAGCATTTCTCCTGTCAAGTGAGCCCACATTTGAACCTGCGAGGCAGGAGGGACGCGGGCTGCTGCGAGGGGCGTACGCCCCAGGCTGTTTTCCTCTTTGCTGACCCCAGCTGCTCTGGAGAGGCCCTGTCACGGCTGGGTGAGGTTTTCCCAGGCCTCCCCTTACCATTTCCAGCTTCTTCCAGCACCTCCTCCTCCTCTCCCTCAGCTCCATGAGTCTGTGCATTTGGGCGGAGGCAATGCGCAGAAACAGCCTTTCTCCTTTAATCCTCGAACACATGGCTGCAGGAACCCTAGCTGTATGTGTTGCCCAGTTTATGAAGCGCTCTCCTGACTAGCCTGTGGCCCCAGGGAGGAAGCCTAGATGGGAATCGAACCTGTCCTCCTGGGGACCCACCCAGCTTTGGATCACCAGTGCAGGGAGACTCACGGAGGGCTTGGTGCTGGAGTTGGCCCCACACCAGCCACCCCGGAGCATGCTTGCACCCAGCCTTAGGTGGAGGCCCCAGCAGCTGGGAAGGGGGGCTGGGCGAGGGTCTGCAGAGGCCTCTGAGGGCTTCTCCATCAGCTGGGCCAGCCTCCGGGAAGGTGACTCCACTGTCATGTGGTGCCCGAGTCTCAGCACCCTTCTGCCGGGAAGGAGTGGGGGGGTTCACAGCCTCTAACCACCCAGCTTCCTCCTGGTTTGGCCTTGGGGGGACAGGAAGCTGAACTTACTGGAATCCCCCAGCTCTGGAGGTGTGCAAAGTCAAGGTCAAACAGAATTTGGAGGCTCTGGTGCAAGAGCCAGGAAGTGTGTGCTGGGTGGGTGGTGGGAAAGGGAGAGTAATTGGAGATGTTTACCATAAATCCCTCGCAAAGCCTTCCCCTCCTCTCCTCCAGATGCCCATTCTGTGACAACTATGTTCATTTCCTGGTTTATTTAGTTGTTTATTACCTGTTTCCCCCACTGGAGTGCAGACTGTGTGGGAGAGCTTGTGTCTTGGTCATCTCTGTGTTAGCGCGGGAGCTGGAGCTTGGTGGACAATTAGTACATAAGTGTGGAAAGGACAGAGAATGCTGGGGGTGGGGGCGGGGTCCAGGCCAGCTAGATGCTTTATAAACACAGCCTCACCGACCCCCCTCGAAGACACAGAAGAACAATCAGGCTGCAAACATTCTGTGCATCGCCAATTGGGCCTCAGTTACCACTACTTTGGGAAAAAAAAATGAGCCAGATGTGGTGGTGCATACATGTAATCCTAGGTATTTGGGAGGCTGAGGCAGGAGGAATGCAGGTTGGAGGCCAGCCTCAGCAACTTAGTGAGACCCTGTTTCAAAATAAAAAATAAAACAGGCTGGGGGTGTAGCTCAGTGGTAGAGTGCCATTGAGTTCAATCCCCAGTACCAAAAAAAAAGAAAGATTATGTATATAAAGAAGGTTGGATTAAGTCAGAGTTCCCAAGGAACAGCAGAATGGCCACCTCTTGAGTTGGGATGGGGCAGCGAATGCAGTGGGCCGGGAGTGCACAGCACTGGACTACCCCTCTTTTTTTTGGTCCTGGAGGTTGAACCCAGAGGCATTCTATCTCTGAGCTACATCCTCAGCCCTATTTTATTTTTAATTTTGAAACAAGGTCTCACTAAGTTGCTGAGGGTCTCACTAAGTTGCTGAGACTGGCCTTGAACCTGCAATCCTCCTGTCTCAGGTTCCCAAGTACTGGAATTACAGGTGTGCACCACCATGCCTGGCGAAGGGCCCCCTCTCTTCTTCTTCTTTTTTTTTTTTTCAGTACTGGGGATTGAACCCAGGGGCATTCTCCCTCCGAGTTACACCCCCAGCCTTTTTTAAAATTTTATTTTATTTAATTAATTATTTTTTTGCGGTACCTGGGTTTGAACCCAGGGGCGTTCTACCTCTGCGCTACACCCCCGGCCCTATTTTTTTATACTTTATTTTGAAACCGGGTCTCACGAAGTTGCAGAGGGCCTTACTAGGTAGAGACAGAGAGAGAGAGACAGGGAGAGAGAGGGAGAGAGAGAGAGGGAGAAGGAGAGGGAGAGGGAGAGGGAGAGGGATAGGGAGAGCAAGCTGAGGCTGGCTGCGAACCTGGATCCTCTGCTCTCTGCCTCCCAAAGTACTGGGATTACAAGCGTGCGCCACCACGCCCGGCTATTTTTGTTTTGAAACAGGGTCTTGCTAGGTTGCTGAGAGTTTCGCTACATTGCAGAGGCTGGCCTCGAACTGTGATCCTCCTGTCTCAGCCTCCCAAGTACTGGGATTACAAGTGTGCACCACCACGCCCAGCTGGCTCCTCTCCTTGCTTGGACATTTTTCTCCTGCTCCAGGAGGCTGGTGGGCTGGGCTGCCGGGGAGGGGGAGACCAAGTAGGAGGGAGGAGAGCCATAGGAAGGGAACAGCTAGGTGGGAGAAGCTGGTGGAAATGGCTTCTGTGGTCTATCCAGAGAGGGCTTCTTCCAAGGGCGTGGCTTTGGCATTCAATCTAAATAAGGCCTGAGACTCCCAGGCTGGCGGGCACTAGGAGGCCTTGTCAGCTTCTGCCTCTGCCAGCCTCTGCCAGCCGCAGACAACGCCCCTGGGTGCTGGGCTGAGGGCCTGTCTCCCTCTGCACGGTGGCAGGCAGGTGGCGCGTGTGTGTGTGTGTGTGTGTGTGTGTGCTGGGGCCCAGGTGGAGGGTGGGGTTCAGGCCCCTTTGATCTGGCAGCCTGGTTGGGCGCAGGTAACTCACCTGGCCTCAGGCTCACTCGTGCCCTTCCTGCCTCCTGCAGCTGGGCTGGGGGTGGGGCGGGAGGAGGCTGTTTGCCTTGGCTCCGGGGCTGGCTTTGCCCCAGCCGCTTCCTCGCCCCTCCCACGCCCTGCCAGGAGCCCCAGGCCTGAGATCTGGGGCACTTTCTCCGGGGCGCCAGGTCCTTTTTCTGCCTCTGGGGGCGGGGAGTGCCCACCTGGAGGCACCGGAACCTGCAGCCAGGAAAACCAGGCTCTGGGCCGCTTGTCTCTCACACCCGGCCCGGCCTCAGGTTCCAAACAGGTGCTCTCAAGCCTCCCAGGGCGTCGCATCCTGGAGCTGACCACAGGCTGGCTGTCCCCATCCCTCACCCGCCCCCAGTCCCGGATGGGACCTGCCAGCCCCCAGGCACCAGGTGGTGTCAGTGTGGCTCAGGGTGCCATTTCCTGTGGCCCAGCACAGGGGAAATGCAAAGCCACACACTCTCCCGTGGGCAGCGACTCTCCACGCTGTCATCTATGAAAGCGTCTGTGCTGCTGGCTCAGGGCACAAGTGCCACTTGCCGCTGCCCTCACAGGAGCCATATTGAAAGAATTAATGATGGTGACAATGACGGCTCATCAAGTACCCATTATTTGCTGGCTGTGTTGTCAGGTGCAGTTATGCCTCCCCATAACCCTGGGCGAGGTATTAAAAGAAGTCGGGCGGTGGTGCACACCTGTCATCCCAGTACTTGGGAGGCTGAGACAGAAGGATTGAAGGTTTGAGGCCAGCCTCAACTTAGCTAGACCCTCAGCCATTAGACTCTTGTTTCAAAAAATAAAATAAAATAAAGAAAAGGGCTGGGGGCATAGCTTGGAGGTAGAATGCCCCTGGGTTCGATCTCTAGTACCAGAGAAGGAAGGAAGGGAGGGAGGGAGGGAGGGAGGGAGGGAGGGAAGGAAGGAAGGAAGGAAGGAAGGAAGGAAGAGGGAGCGAGGAGAAAAGAGGGAGAAGTGGAGGTTTTTGATAGGAAGGAAGGAGAAAGAGGGAGGGAGGGAAGAAGGAAGGAAAGAAGGAGGGAGGGAGGGAGGGAGGAGAAAAGAGGGAGAAGTGGAGGTTTTTGATAGTTAAAAGATTTACTGTGAGAACCCAGGTTCCCCTGGCTGGTGAAGCCCTTGATATCCTTGTCTATAGGGTATTTCAATCTCTGCACATTTGGGGTGAGTGATACCTTATTTATTGATTGATTGATACTGGGGATTGAATCCAGGGGCATCCTACCTCTGAGCTGTACCCCTAGCCCTTTTTATTTTTAATTTGAAAACAGGGTCACCGGGTGTGGTAGCACACGCTTGTAATCCCAGTCTGAGACAGGAGGATCGCAGGTTTGCAGCCAGCCTCAGCTACTTAGTGAGGTCCTCTACAACTTAGTGAGACCCTGTTTCAAAATAAAGAATAGAAAATAGGGCTGGGGGTGTAGCTTGGAGGTAGAATGCCCCTGGGCTCAATCCCCAGTACTGCAAAAAAAAAAAAAAAAAAGAAAAGAAAATAGGGTCTTGCTAAATTTGCTGAGGACTTTGCTAAGTTGTGGAGGGCCTCGCTAAGTTTCTGAGTCTGGCCTCAAACCTGGGATCCTCCTGTCTCAGCCTCCCAATTACAGGTGTGGGCCACTGTGCCCGTTAGTGATGCTTCCTGGGGAGGAGGTGCGGCCTGTGCATGGTAGGATGTTGAGCTTTGCCATTTACTGGTCCTCTAGATGGATGGCTGCTTATTTAATTTCTCAAAGCCTCGGTTTTCTCACCTGGAAGACTGGCGATAAAAATACTCCCAGCCTCTTAGCATGGTGGTTTGTACGGCATGTTGTTTGGTCAGTACCTAGCTTGTGGTCAGCAGTGGGTAAATGGTAGCTGTGCTATTACTGTCAAGTCCAGGGGGCTCATAGTGAATTCTGGGCATCTAGTGGCCAGATTACCAGGAGCATGTGCAGGAACAGCCTCCCTGCTTAAAGTAGGCTCTCGGGGAGGTGGTTTGCTTGGGGGTTGGGGAGGAGAATCCCAGGAAGCCTTCCTGGGGGAGGAGGTGGGAGACTCACACTGGAGAGGACCCCAGGAGAAGGGTGTAGAGTCCCTCATGCATTCGGCCAGTATTTGTTGAGTGTCCACTGTGTACTGGTTGCCACCTCTGCTGTCTTGTCCTGGGCTCCTCCCCACAGCCTCGAGGGCCTCCGTCTGTCTACGTGCCATGGGCTCATCTTTTTGCATCAGGGGCCTGGTCCGGCTCTCAGTGGGCCCGTCTGGGGGTCTGCATGGTGGGCAGCTGCAGCCACCTCTCCAGTGGGCGGGGAGATCTTGGCCCAGCCCTAAGTGTCATTTGGCCTTCGGGCCCCTCCCCTGGAGGCTTAACTGAATCATTGCTCCACAAACACTTCTTGTTCTCTGTCCATGCCCGAGCCAGGGAGGCCTGGCGGGCACCCCTGCTTTGGCTTTCCTCTGCTCTTCCCCCAGGCAGAATGAGAATCGAATCGAATTGAACCCCCTTGATTCACAGAGGAGAGCCAGGATCAGACCCGACAGGGGCAGTGACCAGCCTGAGGTCACACAGTGGTTGTTGGCAGTATGAGGCATGGAATCCAGCTCTCCGAGCTACCACTTCTGGGTCTGGCAAAACTCGGGGGAAGTGGCCTTCCCTGGTGGCCAGCCACCTGCCTTCTGTGGGTTGGGTACTTTGTGGACTTTTGGAGGACACTGAAGGCGGGCTCTCTCCGGGCCTGGGGAGTGAACTGGCTTGGAGCCGGTGGAGGGGAAGAGAGAGGGTGGCTGGGCCCACACCCCGCCTGCGTCCTGCACATCTCTGCCCTGCCGAGCAGCCAGGGCTGCTGAAGGAAGGACTTGGGTCTTAAGGGACTCAGTTCCAAGTGGTCACATGCACCCCCACCCTGGCCCTTCTAGTTCCCAGGTCGACGTGGGGAGCCAGTGCTGGGCACAGCCGAACCCTGGCAGGGTGTCCAGATACCATGGCCAGGGTTGAGGACTCAAAGCTTGTTTTTCCTTTGAGACAAAGCCTCACTCTTTTGCCCAATTGGCCTCCAATTCCTGGGCTCGAGTCATCCTCTTGCCTCAGCCTCCTGAGCCACAGCGCCTGGCTCCTGACAACTGTGGGGGGAACATAGCTGTTGGGGAGCCCCACCCCAGCCTGGCCCGGGCTGAAATGGCCTCCCTTCTCCCCTCCCTCCCTCCTCTTCTTGCCTCCCTCCCTCCCACAGCCTGTGTGCAGCCTCGCAGGACTGGGGTCCTGCTGCTATTCTTTGAACCAAGTGGGGCAGGGCTTCCTCCCTGCAAAATCCAGGGAAACTGAGGCACAGAGTGGCTTAACCCAAAGTTAGCTGTCCCTCCAGGCTGTCCCCAGGCTGGGAGCTCCTGCCTGCGAGTGTGGCTGGGTCTCTCACGCGGTTTCTGTTCCCCCGGTGGCAGCGGCCTGGGCCACCGCCTCTCTTCTGCTGTCACCTCTCTCTCACCTCTCTCTCAGGACGTTTGGCCTCAGGCCCTCGGGTCTCCCGGGACCACGGGAATGTGGCAGTGACCTTCCTATCAGGCTGTCCGCATGTTGTTGTGGGCCCTGCGGTTTCCCTGGAGGAAGCCGGCTCTGAGCTGGCCTGTTAAAGTGCTTATTAAGCTTCAAGTGCATTTGGTGACAGGCCAGAGGGGCTCTAAAAATAGGGTTTGGTTGGGCACGGGGCACGGGTGGCGTTCAGTTTTCCTGACCGGGTCTGAGGATTCCCTCTCTCCTCTTTCGCGTGAGAAAACTATGCAGATATCGCCCGAGCATGTGGTCCCCTGAGACCACCCAGCTCTGCAAGCATTTATTCAGCACTGCTCTCCCAGAGGCTGGAGGGCAGGCTCTGCTGTCTCAAGGACTTGGGTCTGAGTGCAGCTTGTGCTGATTGTGGGCTGCAGGAACCTGGGCAAAGTGTGGTCCGTTTGAGCCTCTGTCTTCTCATCTGTAAATTGGGGGAGCTAGGTGGACTGTGATCAGTGCCCACTGTCCTCAGCTGTCAGGTGTAGAGAGAGAAGCGAAGGGAAATCTGATGGGTGGAGCCTTCCTGGGACCTGTGGTCTGAGGGGGGAGGTGGGTGTGGACAGGCTAGCCTAGCTGGAAGCAAGCTGGGAGCTAGGCCTGGGGTGCAGCACCTAACCTAACCCTAACCCGCCCCGGCCTGGCCGTCCGGCGGTGACTGAGGGGCCCTGTCGGAACCTCCCATGGCGGGAAGAGCTGTATTGGGGAAGCCCCTGGCTGGTGCGCTCAGGCCCCTGGTATCTGCCTGGCAGGGGGACCCCATTCCTGAGGAACTCTATGAGATGCTGAGTGACCACTCCATCCGCTCCTTCGATGACCTCCAACGTCTGCTGCACGGAGACTCCGTAGGTAAATCGGATCCTCCTCGGGTACCTGACTCTGCTGGGCCTGGGGGGTGGGCGGGAGGGACGGGGCAGGTGGCTCCCTCCTCCTTGACATCCAGAGAACGTGGGCCCATGGCGGCGGCCTGGCCACACCTGCCCAGGGCAGGCCAAGTAGGCCGACGGGTTGGTACCTGGGACGTGGGGTGTGGCGGGAGAAGCGCCCACGTGTAGCTTTGGTCTGGTACAGAGGGCGGGGTGCCGGCAGCGGGGCGGGCAGGAGAAGGTGCCCAGGGCGTGTGCTGAGTATCTCTCCAGGTGCAGACGCAGCCGGGGAGGGTGGTGCCCCAGGAGCCATCTCCCTGCCCTTCTGGCCCAGGGCCCGGTCTTCAAGGTCCCCCGGGGACACCTGGCCTGCACCAGCCAGCAGCCCTGCCCGTGCCCGGGAGCGCGCTCCGCAGAGGGGCACGTGCTCCGGGGCGCACACGTGGCGGGGCTGGCGGGCTGGGCTGGGAATGTATTTATAAACGCTGTCTTCAGAGCAAATTCCATTCTATTCTAACCTCTGGCCGGGTCCCTGGAGTCCTGGTCAGCACCCCCCTCCCGCACCCCCGGGTCCCCTTCCCTCTAGGGTTCTGTCTCTGTGTCACTTTGTAATCCTTGCCCAGACGCTATCTGCGGGGGAACAGCTTTTCCTGCCTTTGTTCCCTCTCCCCGTCGGGCCTCTGGCGCCCTCTCAAAAGCATTCCCGGGCCCTTTCAACCGTGCCTGGGCTGGGGGCAGCGAGGCCGGCAGGAGGGGTTCCCAGCTGGGCCTACCTATTGTTCACCAGGGCCCCCGCCCGATGTCACCCACCACCCCCACCCCGTGCCCGGCTGGCCAACCCGGGCCACACAATAGGGCAACTTCCAAATTTAGCCTCTTTGCTGTTTCTTTCCAAGGCCCTCCACCCCCCTTCTTCGGACAGCCCCTCCACACCCTGGTGGGGGTCGGGGTCTCGGACACGAGGTTTTCAATGGCGGGCCTATTCCGAGGCAACCATGTGGCTATTTTTTCCTAATCAACCTAACCTTTCCACAAAGCACGTCTTCCCCATCTCCTCCCCATGGGGACATTCCAGAGATGGCAGGGGGAAAGGAAGGGAGAGGGACAGATGGACACGCTGACATGGGAGGAGGGAGCCGTCGGGCTGGACGGAAGTGGACCAGTCACGGGCTACCCACAGGACGGTCTTCCCCAAACAGGAACCCAGGGTCCAGAACAGCAGGCCCAGTCAGCGAGCGCCTTTGTCTTTGACAGGCCCGGCGGGTGGGAGACAGTGTGAGCCTCCAGGCGTGAGCGGGGGTGGCAGGGGCTCGTCCCCAGCACCCCAGTGCATTCGCTGGCTCTGGCCCGCACGAGGGACAGAGAAGGGTGTCCACCTGCAAGGTCGAGCTCAAAGCCTGTTCCCCATCCTTGGTTCCCAGCTGCCAGCTCTGACTGCCCTCTCTAGAGGGGACCATGTCCCCAAGGAATGCTGGTGGCAGAGATGAGAGCTGCCCCGCCTGCAGAAGGGAGCTGCAGTTAGGCACAGAGGACGAAACAGCAAAGGAGGTGGATGAGAGAAACAGAGGAAGGATGGGAGCCAGGGGCCAGGGAGGGACCAGCCCCCCCAAAACCAGCAGGCCCACTCCCCACTCTCTTCTCTGCCTTCAGCTCCCACCCCATCCCTCTCTCTCCTGCCCAGCAGGGCCATTGTCCAGGCTCCAGAGGGGCTGCGTTCAGGGCCTGTGGGCCCCCCGGGGATTCTGGGAATTTCTCCATTCAGCACTTCCTATGGGAACGCTGGGTGGAGGGGCACGGGAACGGGTCCTCGCCCCACCCAGCGGGCCTGGGTTCTCCTGCAGTAGCAAAGAGAAGGGTTATTTTTAACTCCATTGACATGGGTTCTGGCCAAAAATGTGGCTGAAGGGTCCAGTGTGGGGCTGGAGGCCCCCAAAGGAACAGACGGGCCCCCCAAGCCACGCGGCTGCCTTGGGGTTTGCCGGGACGGCCCCTCCTCGGAGTCAGGGCCTTGGTCCACAGAGGGCTGGGGAGGCCGTCTCCGACGCCCGCCCGTGCTTAGCAGTGTGTCTGCGGCTTCTCCCACAGAGGACGAGCTGGAGCTCAACATGACCCGGCCCCACTCCGGAGGCGAGGAGAGCTCACCACGCGGGAGGAGGAGCCTGGGTAAGGAGAACCGGGGCGCTCCGAGGTTACCCCCAAACTCCACACACACTAGGGCGGAGTTGAACTAGGACAGTGCCACCATCCTTAGAGTTGAGTCACTGTCCCCTGTCCCCACACGGTGTTTCCTAAATATAGTGCTTTTATACTCATTTATTCCTAACTTCAACCCTTGAGGTAGGTATGGTTAACCCCACTTCATTGGAAACAAGGGCCCAGAGAGGGTGAAGAAGTAGAAGAGGTCTCGCAGCTTGGTGGTGGTAGGGCTGGTCCCGCCTGGGGCAGGACCCAGGGCCACCTCCCAGGAGATGGGCGATCACCAGGCCCCAGAAGAGCCTCCCTAAGCCGAGGCCCGCCTCCTCTTTACCAACCTGCAGCCCCCAAACACCCCAGGTGTACCCCGGGGAACCTGCAGATAAGAATCGGTACCTTCCCAACCCTTGATCTGGGAAGTCAGCTGGGTTAATTTAGTCCTCTGAGCCTTAGTTTCTCTGTGTGTGAATAACCCCAGTCGCCCTCACATTGGCTGAGCGCCGGCCGCCGGCCTCCATCCTCACCTTCCTTCCTAGACCGCAGGCAAGGGGCAGTGCAGCCATCCTATTTCACAGATGAGGATGTGGAGCCTTTGAAAGGAGCAACTACGTAAAGATAGATGAAATCGCAAGGGCTGGGGATGGAGCTCAGCACTTGCCTGCTATGCGAGACGTCCTGGGCTCCGTCCCCAACCCGCCAAATAAAAGAATAGATGAGCCAGGCGTGGTGGCGCACGCCTGTAGTCCCAGTACTTGGGAGGCTGAGACAGGAGGATCGCAGGTTCGTGGCCAGCCTCAGCAACTTAGTGAGGCCCTCTGAAGTTTAATGAGACTCTGTTTCAAAATAAAAAATAAAATAGGACTGGGGGTGTAGCTTAGAGGTAGAATGCCCCTGGGTTCCATCTCCAGCATCACCAAAAAAAAAAAAAAGAAGAAGAAGGCCGGGCGTGGTGGCGCATGCTTGTAATCCCAGTACTTTGGGAGGCGGAGACCGGAGAATCCGGGTTCTCGGCCAGCCTCAGCTCTCTTGCTCTCTCTCTCCCTGTCTCTCCTTCTCTCTCTCTCTCTCTCCCTCTCTCTCTCTCTCTCTCTCTTTCCCTAATGAGGCCCTCCGCAACTTTGTGAGACCCGGTTTCAAAATAAAGTATAAAAAATAGGGCCGGGGGTGTAGCGCGGAGGTAGAACGCCCCTGGGTTCAATCCCCGGTACCAAAAAAAAAAAAAATAGATGACAGTGTCGGATGGTGACACAAGAGGGTCTCAGGATGATACACGCCCGGGGGCCTGGTGTCGGGCAAACCTGTCAATGTGTGAACTGTAGAACAAAGAGCCTGTGAACCAGGGCAGGGAAACGTGCGTTTACTAAGCACACTCTGATCTTACTTCATCCTAACGATGGATCTTGGGTGCAGAGCTCATCATCCCCATTTTCAGATGGGGAAACTGAGGCTTAGAGGGGCTTGGCCAGGACTTGAAGTCTCCCCCACCCACCATCTGGGGTTGATAAGAGTGGGGGCTGTGTCCAAGGAAGAGCAGTCGGGGGCACCGCCAAACGCTGCGGCTGGGGGTGCTCAGGGCAGGCCCCCCTGACGAGGCCTCCTCTCTCGCAGGTGCCCTGGCGGTGGCCGAGCCGGCCGTGATCGCCGAGTGCAAGACGCGCACAGAGGTGTTTCAGATCTCGCGGCTCCTGATAGACCGCACCAACGCCAACTTCCTGGTGTGGCCGCCCTGCGTGGAGGTGCAGCGCTGCTCCGGCTGCTGCAACAACCGCAAAGTGCAGTGCCGCCCCACGCAGGTGCAGCTGCGGCACGTGCAGGTGCGGGGCCACGGCCGGGGCGGGGCTCGAGGGTCCCTGGCATGTTAGAGACTCTCGGGACGCTCTCTCTGGACAGGTGTGTTGAGGCCAACCACAAGTCCTCTAAGGGGAGCATAGTCACCTCACACCACAGACAGAGCCCCAGGCAGGGACGGGCATGGGACATTAAGTAGTGGACACTGCTCCTGCTTAGAAAATCCTGCCCTGTCCCTTGAAGAGACATGTCTACAAACATCGGACACTTAGAACCTTCTGGGTGGCTGCTCAGGTTTCCCCAGAACATCCCCCTACCCGTGACTCTCTGACAAAGTCTGGGGCAAGGCCCTGCACTTCGTCACCTGATCACATCCCTTTGGTAAGCCGTGTCATTAACAGAGGGTGCGAGGACCTGCCAGATGACAGGCATTGCAAGAGCTGGGGCAGCCTCCCAGCAAATGGCCGAGTGCTGTGTCCCCCTATATTTTCTGGAGTAAGTGGTTACAGACACCAGAAACTGCAGAGTCGCGGCTGTCCCGGGGAGCTCTGGTGTCACGCCAGGCAGGCAGGACGAAAAGCCTCAGTTGTCTTTTCGTGGAAAGGTTTTTGCAGCCTGTGGCCAGTGGCCCGACAATGCACCTGTTCAGGACACTCCTTCCCCTGGGCTCAGCTGGGGCCCGCACCCCTCCCCTGCCCATCCTCCATGCCTGGGCGCGAGCCTCTGCATGTCATGCTCCACCCTGCCACCACCGTCATGGTATCTCCTGTCTCCAACCCGTCCAGCTCTGCGGCTGGACACCTGACAGCTGACCCCTAGATCAGGCCTCCCCCCACTTCCTTCCAGACAAGCATCTCCTGCCCCTGCTGGCCTGGCCCCGGCCCCGGCTGGCGTTCAGGAATGAGGACACCGCAGGCCCCATGCTCAACCGGAAATGCCTTTCTCCCTCGCTGGGGGCCCCCGGGGGCCACGGCCAAGCCAGAGGCTAGGCTGGAGGGCTTGTTTTGATGGAAAAGCCCCCAGGGGCAGAGGGCAAGGCCCGCTATTGTTTGGGGCATGCTCCTGCCCGGCAGCTGCACACTGGGCTTTCGAGGAAAGTTCGGTGCAGGAGACCGGGTGGGAAGAGCAAGCACTGTGCACGCGGCCTCCACACAGCTGGCTCACTGATCCTGTCCTCCAGGTGAGAAAGATCCAGATCGTGCGGAAGAAGCCGACCTTTGAGAAGGCCACGGTGACCCTGGAGGACCACCTGGCATGCAAGTGTGAGACAGTGGTGTCCGTGCGGCCTGTGACCCGAAGCCCGGGGGCTTCCCAGGAGCAGCGAGGTAACTGCCTCCCAGGGTCTGCTCCAGGCTCGCAGCCCAAAGAAAGGGGATCAGGCACACCCCTGGCCAGACTCACCTGAGGCTTTCCATCTCACAGAACAATCTAGACCCCTCCGCTTGAACAGCCCTAGATGAGGATGTTGCCCCCCGCTGGCCCTGTGACCTCGTCAGCAACCAATCCCCTGCATTTAGGCCATCCTGGCCGGCTGGCGTCTCAGGCAGCTGAATGCATTTATGCCTCAGGGCCTTTGTACACACTGGTCCCTCTTAACTGCAGTTCTCCCGGCTCTTCATGAGCCTAGCTCCTTCTGTTGGTTTGGATCTCAGCTCAGGAGATGCCTCCCCCTAGAGATCTTTCCGGGCCACCCTGCCCAGAGCAGCCCCATTCTAATCTTGCCACCATAGTCCCCCACTTTGTTGAATGAGTACACGGAATGGTGGAGGAACCAGGCCTGGAAAAGAGAAGCCTCTATGCACGTGGTCTTCAGATATTTGACAACTTGCTTTGGGACAAGGAATCAAACTAGTTTCTGGTGGCCTTAAAGGGAGAACTAGGCCCAGTGGGAAAAATCCACCAGTGGGAGAGAGATTTTAGCTCCATATATAGGAAAGCTGGTGACCCATCAGGGGTCCATGATAGAATTGGCTGTCTCGCAAAGTAGTGAGCTTCCTGTCACTGGAGGTATGCAAGTAAAGGCTGGGCAACCACGCAGCCAGGGTGAGTGAGTGGAATTGGAATCATTCATGTTCTGAGATTTCATGAGTTCACAGTTTCAGGGGTATAGTTAGATTTGAGATGAAAGAGACTTTGAGGATGGTCCAGTCCTGCCACCCCTCATTTTACAGAGGTGGTGCCTGAGGCCCAGAGGCACTGAGATCTTGCCCAACGTCACACAGCTCGTCTCAGAGAGGGATTCGCCAGGATCTGGGTATCCTGAGGTCCTGTTCTTGGCTCCTGACTCACCCTGACAGCTCTCTCTGGCTCTCACCTATCTCGTCATATTCTTTTTAAAGGATTTGTAGATTTTAGCTCTGGAATGAACCAGAGATGACCTTGCAGTTCAGTCCTTCAGTATAAATGGGGTTGCTGGAGCGCAGAGGGGTTAAGGTACTTAGTGAAGGTTGCACAGTGCTAAAACCTAGCCCGGAACCCAGGTTTGGTAATGTCTAGTTCTGGGTCCTTCAGGCTGCATCTTGCTGCTTTTTCTCCCTCAAATGTTGTGATAAGGATTGAGTCATTAAGTCAATACTATTACATGAGCATTTTTTAAAAATCAGATAAATGAGTTTGAATTTTCAGTGACTTTTTTGGTTCGGGGCAGGACCATCTTTTCAACCTCACCTCTCCTTGACAAGCCTCCTAGAGGCAGGGCCTCTTCTTGGCCTTTTTGTTCTAAGAGCTGAGCCTCATCACTGGAGGCCCAGGAAGGTTGATCATTGATGGCTTCAAACTGACATGTTGTAAATTATTTATCTAGTTTATATGGACAGTGGCTTCTCCAGGAAGGAAAGATGGTATTCTTCTTTATGTGTATGGGGATATTTTACGTATGCATTTCATGTGATTTTCCAAACCAGTTCCTCGGGAGGCACAATGAGCCAGCAGCAGGTGGATCACTGGCCGGTGTCAGCCCTGGGCTCCCGTCTCCACTCCCCGGTGTGAGCAGTTGACCCTGAGCTTGCCTGGGCTTTGCCCAGCCCAGCAACCTGCCAATGGCTTGGGCCATATTTAACCATATTGGCCCATATTTAACCCCCACCCCCATCAGGCACCACACAGAGAGCTTTGCAGTGACTGTCGTATAGTTCCCCACGGGTCCTGTGATGGCTTTTGACCCCATTTCACAGATGGAGAAACTGAGGCACAGGGAGGTTCAGCTGGTGGACTGTGGAGCCTGGCCTGGAGCCCAGGAGGTCCAGCCCTGACTCCCCCCAGCCCCTTCCTGGGTACCCGTCCAGGACGGTTCACAGCAGGCCTTGGTCAAGAGGGGGCGGACACAAGCTGACCAGCTCTTTCCTTTTCTTGAGCAGCCAAGACGCCCCAAACTCGGGTGACCATTCGCACAGTGCGCGTCCGCCGGCCCCCCAAGGGGAAGCACCGGAAGTTCAAGCACACGCATGACAAGACGGAGCTGAAGGCGACGCTCGGAGCCTAGGGGCAGCGGCAGGAGAGCGTGGGCAGGTGAGGGCCTGGCGGGGAAACTGAGGCCCAGAGCCTGCGTGTCCTTCTCCCCTGCCTGTGGCCTGGAGGGCGGATGGGCCGGGTGGGGAGGGGCATCTTCCTACAACCAGCCTGGACGTCCTGGGCGCCTGTGCCCAGTTACCAGCCGAGTCTGTCCCCTGGGCTGCGGCCCGTGCCCGGCTGTGTTCCAGGTTGGCTTAAGAGGGACGGAGGGCGGGCTAGATCCCGGGTCTCCTGGGCGGGCACGGGCACCTCTGAAATCGGGGGTGGCTGGTGGACGTCTCTGACGCCGCGTCCCTCCTCCTGGTCCACAGGGTTATTTAATATGGTATTTGCTGTATTGCCCCCATGGGGTCCTTGGAGTGATAATGTGTCCCCCTCGTCCGTCTGTCTCGGTGCCTGATTCGGACGGCAATGGTGCTTCCCTTGCTCCTCCGCGTGACCGTCCACCCTCTGCCAGCGGCTCCCCCAGCGGCCCCCAGCCTCCCTCCCGCGGATCGAGAAGGAAACGAAGGACTGAACCCCACCGCTTCTGCCTCCCTTGACCCCAGACCCTGGGACCGGAGTGCTGGAGACTGAGGGGGATGGGCCGCTCGCCCAGCGCTGTGGACTGCGGACCGCGAGGGAGCCGTTCATGGCCCTTAGGACTTCGGCTGGGCCTGCCCGGTCCCTGGATCCCCGCCAGCCCTGAGGGGACCCCCCACCCGCAGACCAGGGTACCTCCTTCTCCTGTGGCTGGGACCACGTGGGGAGCACGGACTGCAGAGACCCCTCCCGTGGCTCCCAGACCTGCCACCCACCTCCTCTCCCTGGTCACCTCCGCTCACAGTGGCTTCTTTTCATTTTATTTGTATGAAATCTTCAAAGATGTGGACTCCTGGCAGGTGGCGGAGGGCCCTCTCCAGAGGGTTAGGCATGAGGGAGGTTCGCTCAGGGGAACGGGGACGGAGACCTGAGCATCCCTGCCTCCTCCCACCTGCCCCTCTCCCGCTCCACCCCATCCCCTTCCTCCCGTTTCCTTCATCTCTCTACCTCTACCCTGCGCCTTCTTCTTGTCCTGGCCCTTCAGTCTATTCTACCAAGGGGCTCTTGGACCCTTGATGGACGCCCCACATGACCCCCTTCCCTAGGGCAGAAGACCAGGGGCCAGGGCAGCAGGAGAGCTGCCCAGCCAAGACCACCATGTGAGGCGTACAGGGTGTGCACTGCACGCAGGGAGCATTCTCCACACCCCCCAGAGGGCCGTTTGTAAAGGTGTATTTATTATGACAGTTTCTGGCAGATGTCGCTCAAGTGTCTGAGGAAAGGGATCCTTTTCCTAGTTCACACGAAGGATCCGTGTGGCCTGGCTGTGCCCCATGCAGCCGTGGCTCGGAGCAGGCAGCAGCGAGGCCCCGTGTGGCAGCGAGGCAGCCCCTGTCCATCGCCTCTGCTCCCAGGCCTCGGCCCAGCTCTGAGAAGCCAGGACAAGGTCCCGCGCACAGCCCCCCATCCCAGGGCCTGGGTCCCACGGGGGCTCCCCGGAAGCCAGCTCCTGGGCTGGGGTGGGGAGGAGCGGACGAGGTCGAGGTCCCGCCCGAGCCCCTCCTGCCTTCCCGCCTCCCACCGCACCCTCTCCAAACCTGCTTCCTTCCGTTTGTAAAGTCGGTGATTATATTTTTGGGGGCTTTCCTTTTATTTTTTAAATGTAAAATTTATTTATATTCCGTATTTAAAGTTGTAAAAAAAAAATAACCACAAAACAAAACCAAACGAATCCGCCGGAGGTCTGTGTTGGCATCGAGCGCGACGATTAACCTTTCCGCGTTGGCAGGCAGCGCCGACAGCTTGCCCGCTCCTCACGCACGCGCACGCTCGCTCCCGCTCGCACGTGGGCGCGCACGCAGGCCGCTCCCGCTCGCACGTGGGCGCGCACGCAGGCCGCGCCCGCCCCGGGGCTCCGGGATGGAAGCGGGGCCTCGCGTGGGGTGGGAGCACGTGCGCGGGCGCGGAAAGCTGGGCTTGGGCGCGGTCGTGGCTCAGCCACGACCTGAACCACGAGAAGACGAGACTCCTGGTCTCCAAGGTTCAGCCCTGAGGTCTCTGCCTTCTCCTTACTTACTTATTTATTCATTTATTTTTATGGTACTGGGGATTGAACTCAGGGGTATTCTCCCTCTGAACTACACCCCCAGCCCTTTTTATTTTATATATATATGAAACAGGGTCTCACTAAGTTGCTTAGGGTCTTGCTAAGTTGCTGAGGCTGGCTTGGAACCTGCAATCCTCCTGTCTCAGCCGCCCAAGTACTGGGATTACAGGCGTGCACCACCATGCCCCACTGTCCTTTTTATTTTGTTTTTTGTTGTTGTTGGTGGTGGTGCGGGGGATGGAACCCAGGGCCTCACACCTGCCCCACACAGGCTCTACCACTGAGCCTCACCCCCACCCCCATGAGCTTTCTCTTGCTCACAAAGACTTGGGAACCCACCCCCAGAGAGGATGCCAAATGCATTGTGGGTCCCACCTGCAGTGTAGACTGGAGCTGACAGGAGCCGAGGAGGTGGAGACTCTGACTCATCCAAGGGACAATCTGAAGCTAAAGCCATTTTGCCCCGGGGAAGTAGTGAGCTCCCTGTCACTGGAGGTGTGTAAGGGGAAGCTGGGCTGAGGTTAGACTGAATACCATTTGATCTCCCTGTGATTGCTTGGGTAACTGACTCATTCATTCATTAATTCATTCACTCACCATCTTGAGCCCCTGCCACCTGCCTGTGGCTGCCAGGGCCTTTTATAGTGACTTGATCGGAATCCGTCCTGGATTCCTAGCCCTGCACTTGACCAGTGGCCTCCACCTTGGTGGTGGTGGGCAGCGCAGACCTCTTGCCCCTGCCTGCCCAGGACTGTCTGTGGGACCCCTCCCTGTCCCCAAACCCCACAGTGTTCTGGGCTTCCAGGGTGCCAGAGAAGGCTCTGATGGGAGGAGGAGGAGGAGGAGGAGGAGGAGGAGGAGGAGGAGGCAGCAGCTCCATCAGGAGATAGAAATTAGAAGGCGGGAGGAGGAGGAGGTGGAGGAGGAGGAGGAGGCCGAAGCTCCATCAGGAGATAGAAATTAGAAGGCAGCTGGAGGGCCCTGCACGGGGGCATCTTGGCAGCTGCCAACAGCTGGCTGTTGCGTGGACGGCTGCAGGGCCTTCCCAGGCGGAACTGCCTGCCTTCTCCTCTTGCCCACTCCAGGCAGCAGCACTGGCCAGTCCTCTGGCTTCCAGGGGCCTGAGGCTAGCATGGCATTCTTTCAGTCGCCCCTCTGCTGGGGAGACGGCATTCCCTCCTTTATTCCTGTCTCGACACTGTTGGTAATACAGATGGGTTGTCTGTGCACAGGAGTGACCTCGAGCCATGAGGTGGAAGCCAAATGCTGAGGATGGCGGGGGCTGCGGCCCTCGCGCCTGGACTGCCTAGCTCAGGAGCTTTTACCAAGAAAGAAAGATTTTTTTTCTTTTGTTTGAGTTCCTCTGATTTTGTTTTTTCTGGCCCTTGCAACTGTACCTAATACTAATAGCTCACCCTGTTTCCTTTGGGAAGGAGATGGATGAGTCTCTACTTCCTGGGGCCTCATTTCCCCTGAGAAGCCTTCTCTATCCCAGCTGCAGCCCTCAGCCCTCAGCCCTCAGTCCTCCTCTCTCAAGAGCATGGGACTGTCACCTTCTTTGGAAGCTCAGCATTTGCTCCCTCCATAACAAAACAATGAGTCAGGCGTCATGGCCCACACTTATAATCCTGGTACTTGGGAGGCTGAGACACGAGGATCACAGGTTCGAGGCCAGCCTCAGCAACTCAGGGAGACTCAGCAACTAGCGAGACCCTGCTTCAAAATAAAAAAAATAAAAGCCAGGCGTGGTGATGCACGCTTGTAATCCCAGTACTTTGGGAGGTGGAGACCGGAGGATCTGGGTTCGTGGCCAGCCTCAGCTCTCTCTCTCTCTCTCTCTCTCTCTCTCTTTACTTAGTGAGGCCCTCCGCAACTTCGTGAGACCTGGTTTCAAAATAAAGTATAAAAAAAATAGGGCCGGGGGTGTAGCGCGGAGGTAGAACCCCCCTGGGTTCAATCCCCCAGTACTGCAAAAAAAATAAAAAATAAAAAAGGACTGGGGGTATAGCTCAGAGGTAGGACACTCCTAGGTTCAGTCCCTAGTACTACAAGTAAAAATAAGAAATAATGAATATTTCCTGCTTATAGATCAAAATAACCAGGCACACTTAGCACTCACCAGCTGGTTCTGAGGGACAGAGGAGATAATGAATGGTGAGGTGACAGCCACCGACTTGGAGAGGTGACACAGCTGCCAAGCAGCTCGATCCTACCCAGGTCCCCTACTGACACCAGACCTGTGTTTCCACTGTTTGTGTGTGTGTGTGTGTGTGTGTGTGTGTGTGTGTGTGCGCGCGCGCGTGCTCAGGAACTCCAGCACCCCGACACCTGTCCATAGACGTGGGTCACAGTCCTAGTTCAGCCACAGTTCTGCAGGCTCATGGGAAAGTCCTGGCTCCTCCCGCCCCTGCCCTTCCTGGGCCTCCATGCCAATGTGAGCCCCTGCATGGCACCCCGTGTCAGCCTTCCCAGAGCACAACCCCAGCGCAGACCCCACTTCCTTACCTGCCCTGTTGTCCCCGTAGCTCGTGTCCCCATTGGGCTCACTCTACCTGAGCACCTCACCTTGCCGCCCCTGCCTCCCCCCAGAGAAACTCCAGATGGACTAATTTTGTTCACTGCTGTGTCCCCAGAACCTAAAAAGTGCCTGGTATACAGTGGGCGCTCAGCAAAGCCTGTAGACTTCGTGAATAGAAAGATGTGACCGGAGGAATCAAGTATGTCTGCCCCAAGTCACAGCTTACCTGGCTGATCATCACACACACTGTGGTGTGACTGAAAAATTGTAGACCCCGAGGGCGTCGCTAACTCTAGATAAGATGTTTCAACTTCTTGGCTAGCTCCATGATTAGCGCAGCACCTTCCTTGATTGGAAGATCCTCGTGTTGAATTTCATCTCTCTCCAAGTCCTCATTTCTCCATCCATCCATTCATCTACCCATCCATTCATCTACCCACCCGTTCATCCATCCATCTGCTCATCCATTCACATCTACCCATACCTTCCTCCACCCATCCACCTACCCATCTATCCATCTACCTACTCACCCATCCATCCATCCATCCATCCATCCATCATCCATCCATCCATCCATCCATCCATCCATCCATCCATCCATCCCACCCATCCATCCATCCACCCACCCTTCCACCCACCTATCCATCCATCCAGTCAACTAGCCATCTACCCATCCACCCATCTACCTATCCACCTACTCACCCATCTATCCATCTGCCCGCCCATCCATCCACCCATCCACCCACCCATCTACCTATCCACCTACTCACCCATCCATTCGTCCATCTATCCCACCCACCCATCTACTCATCTACTTATCCTTCTATCCATCTGCCTGCCCATCCATCCATCCATCCATGCATCCATCCATCCACCCACCCACCCATCCACCCACTCATCTACCCATCCATCTACTAACCCATCCATCCATTCATCCATCCATTCATCCCACCCACCCACCCACCTATTCATCCACCTACCCACCCATCTAGCCATCCATCCACCCACCCACCCACCCACCCACCCACCCATCCACTTATCCACATGTCCCTTTCTGGGTGTGGGGGGCCCAAGTGAGACCTCTGTTCACCAGACCCAGTCCTTTCTGGTATAAACACTACGTGTCTTTGTAGGTCCTGAGCTGTTTTTGCCCTGGAGACCTTGTGATCCATTAGTCTACCAATCCCCATTGGTCAGACCACGGAGAGAGCCACCTGGTCCTGTGCCCGTTATGGCTGCTGCCCCCTGGCCAGCAGTCCTTGCTGCCACCAGACCTCTGCATTCCCAGGGACTTGGTTTCTACTCTAGAAACCAGGATGAGGGCCACTGGCAGGCCTCCTTAGCTGCACACTGGCTTTTTTTTTTTCAGTTCTGGGGAGCCACTAAAAATGTGTGTGTGGGGACACTGGGGATTGAACCCAGGGGTAGTCTACCTCCGAGTTACACCCCCAGCCCTTTTTTATTTTTTATTTGGAACAGGGTCTTGCTAAGTTGCTGATGGCCTCACTAAGTTGCTGACTGCAAACCTGCGGTCCTCCTGTCTCGGCCTCTCACGTCTGGGATTACAGGCATGGGCCACCACGCCCAGCTACAGAGGCATTTTGAAAGCCCCTGGGCCGCTCCACAAGGTGGCTCACGCCGTCTTGGTGAAGGGACAGTATTCTGGGCTCTGGCAGTAGGTCCTCTGTGTTAATCCACCCGTCTCTCTAGCATCTTCGGCAGATCTGTCTTTTCCACTTCAGTTCTGTGCTGTCGCTTCTGCTCGTCTGACCAACAGCGAACCAGCATGGAAATATCAGAGCCGCTCCAGCTGATGGGGCCGGCCCCTGACTCCAGAACCGCCGGTTGGTACAGCTGTGTTAATAAATCCAGCCTGGTCGCCGGGTGTGGTGGCGCACGCTTGTAATCCCAGTACTTGGGAGGCTGAGACCGGAGGATCGCAGGTTCGCAGCCAGCCTCAGCTACTTAGTGAGGCCCTCTGCAACTTAGTGAGACCCTGTTTCAAAATAAGGAATAAAAAATAGGACTGGGGGTGTAGCTCGGAGATAAAACACCCTTGGGTTCAATCCCCAGTACCAAAAATAAATAAATAAATAAATCCAGCCCCATCAAAACCTATGCCCTCTCCTCCTGGGCGAGCATCCCTGACCGTTCACACACGTCTCCAGGCTTCTGATGCAAGAAATAATCAAGGTCCCCACAGATTTAGGTTGGAGACAGATATTCAATACAGCCCCTCAGGGTGTGCTGGGACCCGACACTAGTCTGAAGGAGGCCAGTCTGTGAGGGTGTGATGATGGTGGGCCCAGCAGTGAGGGGCTCCATGGGGACTGGCGGCAGGTATCCAGAATGTTCCAGGATCTTCCCGAGGGCTGGTGGGGTCATGGCATAGATAATGATGTAACTCGCCGTTGTGTGGACTCAGGTTGTGAGTTTTGTGTTTGACTCTCAGCCCTGTGGCTGCAAGAACTAAACAAATATAGTTATAGAGGTCCTCGGGTTTGCTTTTTCCTTTTTGTTTTACTTTGTTTTTATGGTGCTGGGGATGGAACCCAGGGTCCTTCACGTACCAGGCAAGCGCGAACCACTGAGCTGCACCCCCAGCCCGAGTCCTCGGGTTTCCATCTGGGTCTTGAGCCAAGAATTTAGTTTAGGGTTTCTTCTTCTTCTTCTTTGTTGTCTTTGTCTTCATCTTTGTCATCTTCGTCTTCATTGTGTTGTTGTCTTCCTCCTCCTCCTCCTCCTCCTCCTCCTCCTCCTCCTCCTCCTCCTCCTCCTCCTCCTCCTCCT
>PVJS01009995.1:0-49051 GCA_004027185.1 Glis glis | reverse complement strand
AATTTTCCAAACACAGAAAGAGAAGTCGACACACAGGTACAGGAAACATATAGAACCCCTAATAGACAAGATCAGAGAAGAGGTTCACCACACCACATAATAAATTGACTAATGTAGAGGCCAAGGAGAGAATCTTAAAGGCAGTGAGAGTAAAAGACCAAGTAACATTCAGAGGCAAACCAATAAGAATCACTCCTGATCTTCCAAACCAAGTCATGAAAGCCAGAAGGACCTGGAGCGACATAATCCAAACTCTGGAAGAAAACAATTTCCAGCCAAGATTTACATACCCAGCAAAGATATTCATCAAATTTGATGGGGAAATAAAAACCTTCATGACAAACAGAAGCTGAAAGACTTTATGTCTTCCAAACCAGCACTAGAGAAAATACTCAAAGAGATTAATTACAAAGAAGATATAATAAGGAAATGTCAGAACCAGAGAAAGAGTGATTTCCATCAAAAAAACAACTAGGCAAAGAACAAACACTACCTCAAAAAAAGCCATCTCTCCATAATCATGCTGAATATAAATGGCCTCAACTCCCCAATCAAAACACATAAAGTGGCAAAATGGATTAAAAATCACAATCCATCTATATGCTGCCTGCAAGATACACACCTTACAAGTAAAGATACACACAAACTAAAGGTGAAGGGATGGAGCAAGGTAATCCACACTAACGGAACTCGAAAACAAGCAGGAGTAGCAATTATGATATCAGACAAATTAGACTTCAAACCTAAACTTATCAGAAGAGACAAAGAAGGTCATTTCTTACTGGTAAAAGGAACAATCCAGCAAGAGGATATAACAATAGTCAACATTTATGCCCCAAACATAGGTGTAACCAATTTCATAGAAGAAATTCTTTGTGACATTACATCACACATAGATCCCAATACAATAATATTGGGAGATTTCAACACACCTCGCACACAACTAGATCTATCATCAAGTCAAAAGATCAGAAAAGATTCCTCAGACCTAAGGAACACCATAAACCAAATGGTCCTACTAGAAACATACAGAATATTCCACCCAACTACAGCTGAATTCACATTTTTTTCAGCTGCTCATGGAACCTTGTCTAAAATAGACCATATCCTAGGCCACAAAGTGAGTAATAGCAAGTTCAAAAAATGTGACATAATCCCCTGTGTCTTTTCAGACCATAATGGAATGAAACTAGAAATAAACTATAAGAATACCCAGAGAAACCTCATAAACACGTGGAGACTGAACACCACACTGCTGAATGAGGAATGGGTCAGAGAAGAAATAAGGGGGAAATTAAGTAATTCCTAGCAACAAACGAAAACAGAGACACAACATATCAAAATCTCTGGGACACCCTGAAGGCAGTATTAAGAGGAAAATTCATAGCACTGAGTACCCACATAAGAAGAACAGAAAATCACCAAATAAATAACCTAATGACACACCTCAAAGCCCTTGAAAAACAGGAACAGTCTAACCCCAAAGCCAGTAGAAGACAGGAAAATATTAAAATCAGAGCAGAAATCAATGAAGTAGAGAATAAAAAAACAATAAAAAAATCAACAAAATCAAAAGCTGGTTCCTTGAAAAAATAAACAAGATAGATAAACCACTAGACCACCTAACCAAAAGAAAGAAAGAATCAACCCAAATTACTAAAATAAGAGATGAAAAAGGTGATATTACCACCAAGAGTACGGAAATCCAGACGATTATGAGAAACTACTTTGAAAAACTATACTCCACAAAAATGGAAAACCTAGAAGAAATTGACAAATTTCTAGACACGTACAAACTTCCTAAGTTGAATCAAGAAGATATAGAAAACTTAAATCGACCAATAGCAATTAAAGAGATTGAAGCAGCAATAAGGAGCCTACAATCAAAGAAAAGCCAAGGTCCAGATGGTTTCCCAGGTGAATTTTATAAAACCTTTATAGAAGAACTAATCCCAATACTCCTCAATCTATTCCGTGAAATAGAAAGAAACGGGACTCTCCCAAACACATTCTATGAAGCCAACATCACGTTAATACCAAAACCAAATAAAGACAGCTCAAGAAAAGAAAACTACAGACCATTATCATTGATGAACTTAGACACAAAACTTCTAAACAAAATAATAGCAATGCACATTCAAGACCACATGACGAAAATCATACATCATGACTAAGTCGGGTTCATCCTAGGGATGCAAGCCTGGTTGAACATACGAAAAACAATCCATGTAATCCACCACATAAACAGAACTAAAACAAAAATCACATGATCATTTCAATTGATGCTGAAAAGGTATTTGACAAAATCCAACACCCATTCATGATAAGAACACTGCAGAGAATTGGAATAGAAGGAACATACCTCAACATCATAAAGACAATATACAATAGGCCCACAGTCAACATCATACTGAATGGAGAAAAACTTCAAGAGTTCCCCTTAAAAACAGGAACAAGACAAGGATGTCCGCTGTCACCACTCCTTTTCAATATAGTACTTGAGACTCTAGCCAGAGCAATAAGGCAAGAGGAGGAAATAAAAAGAGTACAAATAGGAAAAGAGGTACTGAAACTATCTCTATTTGCAGAGGACAAGATATTATACTGAGAAGCTCCAACAAACTCAACCAAAAGGCTCACAGACCTGATCAACAAATTCAGCAAAGTGTCTAGATACAAAATCAATCTTAAAAAATCAGAAGCTTTTCTGTATGCCAACCATAAATCCGCTGAAAAAGAAATCCAGAAGACATTTCCACTCACGATATCCCCCCAAACAATAAATACAATACTTGGGAATAAAATACTTGGGAATAAACCTAGCCAAGGAGGTAAAAGACCTCTACAAGGAAAACTATAAATCACTGAAAAAATTAATTGAAGAAGATCTTAGAAGATGGAAAAATCTCCCATTCTCTTGGGTAGGCAGAATAAATATCATCAAAATGGCCATTCTTCCAAAAGTGCTCTACAGATTCAATGAAAAACCCATTAAATTACCAAAGTCATTCTTCACTGACATAGAAAAATCTGTCCTTAAATTCATTTGGAACAACAAAAAACCCAGAATAGCCAAAGTAGTTTTCAGCAACAAGAACCATGCAGGAGGCATCACAATACCTGACTTCAAACTATACCACAAACCATTGTAATAAAAACAGCACGGTATTGGCACAAAAGCAGACACATAGACCAATGGAGCAGAATAGAAGACTCCAAAACAAATCCACACACTTTCAGCCAATTGATTTTTGACAAAGGGGCTAAAATCATCCACTGGAAAAAAGATAGCCTCTTCGACAAATGGTGCTGGCAAAACTGGCTAACCATATGCAGAAAAATGGAAATAAACCCCACTTTCTCACCTAGTACAAGAGTCAATTCAAGATGGATCAAAGACCTAGAAATCAGACCAGAGACTTTGCAGCTACTTGAAGAGGGCATAGGTCCAACAATTCAGCACACAGGCACTGGGAAAGACTTCCTCAACAAGACCCCAAAGGCACAGGAAATTAAAATGAGGATCAATACGTGGGATTGCATTAAACTGAAGAGCTTTTGTGCAGCAAAAGAAACAGTAAAGAACCTCAACAGAGAGCCTACAGAATGGGACTCATATCTAGAATATACAGAGAACTTAAAAAAATCACCACTAAAAAAATAATCCAATCAAAAATGGGGAAGTGAACTAAATAGACACTTCACAGAAAAAGAAATACAAATGGCCAATAAATGTATGAAAAAATGTTCAACATCATTAGCAATCAGAGAGATGCAAATCAAAATTACCCTGAGATTTCACTTACCCCCAATTAGAATGGCAATCATTAAAAACAGAAACAACAACAAGTGCTGGGGAGGATGTGGAGAAGTAGGAACTCTAATACACTCTTGGTGGGATTGCAAATTATTGCAACCACTTTGGAAAACAGTGTGGAGGATCATCAGAAGAATGGGAATGAACCTACCATATGACCAAGCAATACCACTTCTAGGCATCTACCCAAAATTACTGAAACCAAACTACCAGACTAATGCATGTGTATCTATGTTTATAGCTGCACAATTCACAATTGTCAAACTTTGGAACCAGCCAATATGTCTATCAACAGATGAATGGATTACAAAACTATGGGATATGTACACAATGGAATTTTACGCAGCCATAAAGAAGAACAAAATTATATAATTTGCAGTGAAATGGAGGGAACTGGAGAACATTATTCTAAGTGAGATTAGTCAGTCACAAAGAGTGAAAAGTTGGATGTTCTCCCTAATATGTGGAAGCTAAGGAGAATGGGACTTAAGGAGGGACTCCAGACAAAGAAGGGGAAAACTTTACTTAAGCAAAGAAGGCGACCTAACTGAGGGAGATGGAAGGGGGGAAGAGGGAAATACACTAATACACATGAGGTGTACACACAAACTTATCAGAGTCAATCACTATGCAGAGCACAGAAAAGAGGGAAGGGGTAGGGAATAGGGTGGGATTTGAGGGAGGGCTAAATGAGCAATGTGTGCATGCATGCTTTTGATACCCTGACACTTATCAAAATGTATGACTACAATGCACTAATAAATGAATAAAAAAAAACCTAAATACTGATGTAAAAATCCCCACAAAATAATAGCAAAGCAAAGCAAACACATGTTAATGGGATCATATATCATGATAAGTAACACTCATTCATGAAGTGTAGAAATGTTTGAACGTATGAAAACAATCAGTATAATACACTGTATTTGGAGTATGAAGAAAGCCGGGTATGGTAGCCCAGGCCTGTAATACCAGTACTTGGAAGGATCAAAAACATGTTAAAGGGATCATATATCATGATAAGTAGAATTTATTCACGGAGTGTAAGAATGTCTGAACATAGGAAAGCAATCAGTGGAATACACTGTATTCAGAGTATGAAGAGGGCCGGGTGTGATAGCACATGCCTATTAATACCAGTACTTGGGAGGCCGAGACAGGAAGATCACAGGTTCTAGGCCAACCTCAGCAACTTAATGAGACCCTTTTTCAAAATAAAATAAATAAATAAATAAATAAAAAAGGTTGGGGGTTTAGCTTGGAAGTATAATGCGCCTGGGTTCAATCCCCAGTACTAAAAAGCAAAATTTAATTTAATTTGATTAAAAAAAAGAGTACGAAGAGAAGATACCACATGAACATTGCAGTTGCTATAGAAAAAAAAATTTGACATAATTTAACACAGTTTTATGTGTTAAATTTAAAACTAGAACTAGAATGAAATTATCCAAACACAATAAAAATTACATATGAAAAGCCCACCGCTAAAATCATGTTCATCAGTGAAAAGCTGACAGGTTCCCCTCTAAAATTAAGAATGAGACAAGGATGTCCTTCTGAACACTTATGCTGGACATAGTGCTAGAAATCCTAGGCAGAGGAATTAGACAAAAGAAATAAAAATAATGGAGCCAGGCGTGGTGGCGCACGCTTGTAATCCCAGTACTTGGGAGGAGGCTGAAACAGTAGGATCGCAGGTTTGCGGCCAGCCTCAGCTGCTTAGTGAGGCCCTCTGCAACTTAATGAGACCCTTTTTCAAAATAAAGAATAAAAAAAGGGCTGGGGATGTATTTCAGAAGTTGAATGCCCCTGGGTTCAATCCCCAGTACTGCAAAAAAAAAAAAAAAGAAAGAAAGAAAGAAAAATAATGCATTCAAATCGGAAAGGAAGATGTAATATTATCCTTATTTACAAATCACATGATCTTATATGGAGAAAACCCTAACAATCACACATTTTTAAAAAACTGTTTTAAGTAATAAATGAGTTCAGCAAAGTTGTAGAATGTAAAATAAATATTTAAAAATATTTTGCATTTACATTTGTAACAATGAGAAATTTGAAAAAGAAATTTAAAAGTAATCTTATTAAAATGCACAAAAAAGAATAAAATATTAGGAATAATCTTAACCAAGAAGGTAAAAGACTTGTATACCAAAAACAATAAAACAATGATGAAAGAAATTAGAGACACAAATAAATGAAAAGACATCCTACATTATTGATTGGAATACTTAATATTGCTAAAATACCCATAAAGCCTAAAGCAATCTGCAGATTCAATATAATCTCTTTCAAAGTCTCAATGTCATTTTTTTTGTAGATAAAGAAAAAAAACTTCAGCTGGGCGTGGTGGCATACACCTGTAATCCCAGTACTTGGGAAGCTGAAACAGGAGGATCACAGGCTCAAAGCCAGCCTCAGCAACTTAGTGAGGCTCTTGGCAACCTAGTGAAACCCTGTTTCCAAATAAAAAAAAAAGAAAAAATAGGGCTGGGGGTGTAGTTCAAAGGTAGAATGCACCTTGATTCAACCCCCACCATCACCAAAAAAAAAAAAAGGAAAAATTCTAAAGTCCATATCAAATTTCAAAGGCCTCCAAATAGCCAAATCAATCTTTAGGGGAAAAAAGCAAAGTTGGAGGCTTCACACTTTCTGATTTCAAAACATATTATACAACAGTAACAAAATCAGCATCGTACTAGAGACAAACATGTAGACCAATGGAATCAAATACAGAACCCAGAAATAAACCCTCACATATACAGTCAAATGATCTTTGGGAAAAAAAAACCAAGGCTATACTATGGGGATAGGATAATCTTTTCAACAAATGTTGTTGGGTAAGCTGGATATTCACATGCCAAAGAATGAAATTGGACCCTTACCTTATACCACACACAAAAATCTACTCAACATAGAGACTTAAGTGATAGCCTGGAGCCATTAAAATTCCAGAAGAAAACATAAGGGAAGTTTCCTTGACATTAGCCTTGCAATAAGTTTTGGTTATGGCACCAAAGACTAAGTCAACAAAAGCAAAATAAACAAGTGAACTACATCAAACTGAAAAGCATTTTGCACAGCAAAGGAAATAATATGAAAAGGTGACCTACAGATTGAGAGAAAATATTTGCAAACTATCTATCTGATAAGGAGTTAGTAGCCTGAATACATAAAGAATTTCTACAGTTCTACAAAAAGCAAATCAAACTATCCAATTAAAAACAGGACAAGCACTTGAAAAGATGTTTCTTCAAATGAGATATACAAATGGCCAATGAGCATATAAAAAGATGGTCAACAGCACCGTTATTATGGGCATGCAAATCAAATGCATAATGAGATATCACCTCACACCTGTTAGGAAGACCATTAACTAAAGGGAATGAAAACAGAAAATATCAAGTGTTGATGAGGATGTTGAGAAATTGAAACCCTTGTGCACTTTTAGTAGGTTTGTAAAATGGTGGAACCACTTTACAAAACAATATAGAGGTTCAAATAAATTCAAAAGTGGAATTACCATTTGATTCAGCTATCCTACTTCTGGGTATATATCCAAAAGTATTTAAAACAGTATCCCAAATAAATATTTGCATACACATGTTCTTTGTAGCATGATTCACGATAGTCAATAACCTAAATGCCCATCAGGGAATGAACAGAAAATGAAAACATGATACACAGATAGAATGGAATATCATTCCACTTCATAAACAAAGGGAATCCCATCATATACGACACATGGATGGACTTTGAGGGCATCATGCCAAATGAAGTCATTCAGTCACAGAAAGGAAAACATGGCATAATTCAACTTCTATGAGTTATCTAAAATGGTCAAATTCTTAGAAGATAGAACTGTGGTTGCCAGGGGCTCAGTGGAGGGAGAACAGGGGAATTGTTTAATGGAGATGGAATTTTAGTTTTGCAAGATGGAAAAGTTCTAGAGATTTGTTGTACAACAGTGTGCATAGAGTTAACACTACTATGGTCAACATTTAAATATGACTAAGATGGTAAATTTTATATTATGTGGGTTTGGGGGGGTACTAGGAATCGAACTCAAGGGCATTCTACCTCTGAGCTACACCCCAGCCCTTTTTTTTGCATTGAATTAGGAATAATAAGTAATCTAGGATTTTTTTTATTTTATTAGTGCATTGCAATCATACATCTTCGAGGATTTCAGGGTGGTTGACAAATACATGCATTCATTGGTCAATTAGCCCTCCCCCAATTCCCACACCTCCTGCCTCCCCCATCCTGGGGAGGGGGGAGGGTCTGGGGGAGGGGTCTCCAGGGGCGGGGCCAAAGGCTCGCCTGCCCAGCATCCCCAGTGCTGGGAATCTCCAGGGGCTAGGCCTCTGATGGCTCGCCCGCCTCGCATTCCCAACACTGAGGGGAGGGGTTCTCCGGGGGCGGGGCCGAGGGCTGCCTGTCCTGGTCCCCAGAGCCGGGGGGTGGGGTTCTCTGGGGGTGGGGCCCAGACCTTTTTTATTTTTTGTTTTGAAACAGGTTCTCGCTAGGTTGCTGAGGGTCTAAGTTTGCCTGAGGCTGACCTTGAAATTGCAATCCTCCTGTCTCAGCCTCCCAAATACTAGAATTACAAGTGTGTGCCACCACACTCAGCTTTATTATGTGGCTTTGTTCACAATTAAAAAAATGGTTTTATCAATGGGTACTCACTAGAATATATCTAGGTAAAGATTTTCTTAAATCACTCAGAATTCACTGTACTTTGAAGACCTGTATTTCTTCAAGTATAAATTTTTTAAGGTATTATTCCTTCAAATATTGCCACTTCCAAAATCTTTCCTTTCTGAAGTTATTCTTAGGAAGGCAAGATTTCTCATTTTCTGTCGTTTTTATTAGTGCCTCATTTAGATTTTTTATGACCTTTCTGTGCAGAATTTCAGGTGATTCTTGGGCAGACAAATTCTTCAATTCAGTAATATTTTAAGCTATGTCTAACCTGCCCTTAAATCTATCTGGTATGCTTTAAATTTTAGTAACCATATCTTTTCTTTCTGAGTAGTTTGTTTGTCTTCTCATTTTCATGCTGTCCAATTTCACAGTCATATTTTTCCATTACTTTGAGTATTAAATTTTATTTTATAATATCTCTAAATCTGTCCTATTATCTCAAGTATTTGTGATCCTAATGAATCTGCTGCTTTTTTCCTCACAAGTTATTTATTTCCACATATCAAGTTAATAAATTATTTGAGGTATACTCAATATTCAACTTTATTTTGGGCTCATTTGCTTGCTTTATTTTATTTCTCTTTTTCTGTTGAGCTTTCTTGTGTCATGGGTATCACATATGTCTCTGCTCTTATTGTTTTTAAAAACCTTGAATGAGTTTTTATTTTGGAGTTTTGCTTAAGGTTCCCATAATTAAAGAACAGATGACACAGAAAAAGTGTACATTTAGAGATCACACACATGCCATTCTGAGACAGATCCCCCCACCTCCTCAGTGACCATATTCCCCCTGCCTATGAAGTAAACAGATTCTCCCTTGTTGCTTCCCTGGTAGAAGAGAAAATTTCCCTCATCTGTTTTTGATGGTTTGTGTAGCACTTGATTGCAGTTTTACACATGGACCTTAGTTACAGATTTCCACCAGCTTAGCCTCTCTGCCATGATGCCCAGGCTCAGAGCCCAGCCCAGAGAGGAGAAATCTCCATCTACACATTCATGGCCGCTGTCGAATCAGCTTCTCTTTACCACCATGCTAGCTTTGAGTTACTTTTAATGGGATTTTTTTCTGTTAGGTTTAATATATATATAGGTAGATAAATACATACACACACACACACATACATACATACATACATACATACATACATACATTTGTAGCTAGCTAGCTAGATAATCCAAATTATTTGTATTCCTGAAATTGGAAATCCCATATGCATAAACTTTATCTTCCAGTTTTTTGAAAATAAACCCAACACATCTATCTGTAGATGTGAAAACTGAGACCCAGAATTATTAAGCAACTGGTTCATAGTGGCAAATTTGATTTTGGATGCCACACTCCTAACACTTGGGAGAGTTCCTCTTTGTTTCTCCTACACAATAGTGGCTGAAACATACTTTTTATTATGCATGAAGACAAAAGTAGAAACAATCTTATCTGCAAAGATTTCTTAATTTGGGCTCTCTGGACTTCAGAGAGTACATGAAAGTAAAGATGAGAAATGCTTCTGAGAACCTAAATATTTGTTTTTAATGATTGAAAAACTTTATCAATAGGTATGTCTTTGCACATGAATAATATTTACATAGGTCTATACAAACATACAGATGTGAGTGTGACATAGAAAACTAACATATGAATACTAACTGCACACCAGATACTTTCTTAGTTGTTTAACCTATATAATCTCCTGTAATTCTCACACTGATTTTTGGCAACTAATGATAAGCATGATGTGGAAGGAAAATAATTTATTCTGCATTACCGCAGTTGTGAAATGACATGAAACCTAGTCTTATCTTCAAGTCCAGGGTTAATGGGGTGCACAGAAATGAGCTTCATAAGACTGTCAAACATAAAGCAGGAAAAATAGAAAGGTCATGAGAAGAAAATCCATCGTACCACAAAGAGAAAAACCAGTCTTTTCAACTACCATTCAACTTTGCTTCTTTTTTTTTTTTGCGGTGCCGGGGATTGAACCCAGGGGCGTTCTACCTCCGAGCTACACCCCCGGCCCTATTTTTTTTTATATTTTATTTTGAAACCGGGTCTCACGAAGTTGCGGAAGGCCTTACTAAGTAGCTGAGGCTGGCCACGAACCCGGATCCTCTGGTCTCCGCCTCCCAAGTACTGGGATTACAAGCGTGCGCCACCACGCCCGACCTCAACTTTGCTTCTTAATGTAGAAGAGGCAGCAAGATCTAGACGGATGCCAGTTTGCTTATTGCATCTATTCGACAGGTTAAAAGAAAAATCTTTATCACCTTCATATGTATTTCCTCAAAGCTTCTAGGATTTCTGGAAATTCAAATTGTCTTAAAAATAACTTCCACTATCAAAGCAAGAATATTTAAGTTCTCTCAGTCTCTACTAACATTTATATCCTATTTATATTCTTCATTTTAAAATGTTTAACTCATAGTACTACCTGGTTTCACAATGTTATTCTTATTAAGGCAAATTCTAAGAACTATGGAATCTCTTACTTGAGTGAGTGAAAAGCTTGGAGACCTAACCTGAGTTTGTGGTCCTGCTTCTAAATGTTCTTGCTGACTACCACAGGGAAGCTTGTGCCGGAAAGAATATTTCTCTTTATACAGTACTTGAAATAATATTAACTATAAAATCTAGCACTTCCATGACTTTCCTTAGGCATGAACACTATAACCAGGTATAAATATTTAAGTTCTGGCATACTGAACAACAATAACATTGGAGTTATTATTAATTAAAACATTAAATACATACACACAACTGTGTTTCTTCCAGTAAAAGGTTTGAAAATAAGCGTTTCTTCTATCACCATTTATTGGGTTTTTAATATTTGCCAAAAGTTTACCTTCTTACTGTTTATCTGGCACTTTTTAAAAATCTCATAATTCCATAAGCCTGAATCATCACCTTTGTCCACATTACAGATGAGCAAACTGTTACAAAAAAAAAACAACTCAATAAGTCAGAACCTAACCTCAGGCTTCACAGCTTATTAGTGAAAGAATCAGAATTTGAACTAGACTGTCTGACTTTAAAGTCTCATAATGATAAATAATGGTAATTAATCAGGTAAATTAAATATAGAGATTTTTATGATTTATCTAGATATCTGACATAATATTTTATGAAGCTCTTATAAACTCCATGAAGTCAATAACCCAAGTAGGCCTAGTGAAAACTCTGTAAGAAATAATAACCAGAGTCCTCATTCATCCATTTTTATATTCAGTTTCAGTATTTTTCAACAGCTTTGTACGATACACTAAATATATGTTTATAAGTGGCTCCCATCCCAGAATTAGTTAATTTTATCCTAAAGTCTGACTGCATGACATAAGAGCTACTCAACTTCTTGGTTGACAAAAATACAGAATTGGGGGAAACTACATATAATAAAGATAGGCATAGTTTGGATATGGAATGTTCCCCAAAGTTCATGGATTAAGGGCTTTGTCCCCAGTGGAGCAATGTTCCATGGTGGGACTTTGGGGACGTGATTGGATCATGAGGACTCTGGCCTCATCAATGAATCAATCCACTGAGGGATTCATAGCTGAATGGATTACTGGTGGTAGGAACTGCAGGAGGTGGAACCTAGCTGGAAGGAATAACTCCTTGTGGGTGTGCACTTGGGGATGATATCTTGTCCCCGGTCCCTTCCACTCCCTCTGCTTCCCAGGCACCATGAGGTGAGCCACTGTGATGCACCCACCACACCCTTCCACCATGATGTTCTGCTATACCTCAGACCCAAAGCACTGGAGCCAGCCAACCTTGGACTGAAACCATCAACCAAAGTAAATCTTTCCTCCTCTAAATTGATTTTCTCATGTATTTGACTAACGCAAAGACTCCCCTGTAATGCTTATCTGCCTCAAAACTAAGCTGCTTCCTACTTCACCAAGATGGTGGATCTAAAAATGGTCACTGCAGCATCAACTGGAAGAAATGTCTGCATCAACTATCTCCCATTTAGAGTTTGAGCAATTCCACAGTGCTGTCACCATACCAACTTACTGTCTTTATTATTAATGACAAAACAGTAACTAAGATGAGAAGAAACAAGGTGATAAATTAGATTTAAAATTTTAAAAGATATAAAAATAAAATACAAAGTAGGAATACTATACACCTGATTTTCTAAGTTGCAGAGGGCCTCACTAAGTAGCTGAGGCTGTCTTCAAACCTGCGATCCTCCTGTCTCAGCCTCCCAAGTACTGGGATAACAAGCATGCGCCACCACTCTCGACTGTTTTAAAGCATTTTTAAAATCTTATGAAGCAAGCAAGGCATGGTGGTGCATGCCTGTGATCCCAGTACTTGGGAGGCTGAGACAGGAGGATCACAGATTTAAAGGCAGCCTCAGCAACTTATTGAGACCCTGTTTCCAAATAAAAAATAAAATAGAGTTAGGGGTGTAGCTCAGAGGTAGAATGCCCCTGGGTTCAATTCCCAGTACCACACACGCGCGCGCACACACACACACACACACACACAAAATACTATGAAGCATGTGAAGAACCACTGAAATATAATAAATAGCTAAATAAATAAGTAAAGTAATTGAAGCCAGAGGGAGAGAAAGGTGTTTTTTTAAATGAGAATATGAAGACTAAGATAAAGGCAAAGCTGATAAAAGCAACAATGAAAGAACCTAAGTTGAGACAGAAGCCAAAATATTTAGAGTTGAACTCAAATTATGGAGAAATCCTTTCAAAATGCAAAAATGTAAGGTGAAAACTACAACAAGCCAGAAGCAGATTGAAAAAAAGCAAATACACTATTAAAGTGGCTTAAACATTTCTTCAGAGTTCTTTAGGCTGTGGTGCCTCCCACTGCTTGAAGTCCTTTTAAGGGATAACAATATCTTGCCCTTATGTTTGAAAATACCTCCAAAAATCACAGTAATACTAACAGCAGTTAACCCTTGTTATAACTGAGCAAAAGGTAGTATTCTAAGTGTATATTCACTGACTCACCTAATTCTTACAGCAACACTATGAAGCACTATTATATCTCTGTTTCACAGATAGGGAAACCGAAGAAGTTAAGATTTCCCCAAGGTTAGATCTCTATTATAGCAGGAATCAGGATTTCAACTGTTAAGTTGAAGATAAAGGAAAAAAGATAATGTTGAAATGTTCGGATGCTGACAACTAGAAATATGCAAGAAACAGAATTTAAAGGAAAATTTAAAAATCCTTATGATCTGTCAGCTAAACACGATAAGAAATCTATAGTAAGGATCGGCGTCAGTTTTCAAGGGCTTACCATCAGATCTGTGGTTTGGGTTGGATTTGATGTGGTTTGGAATGAATGAGAAGGTTCAGATTGGTCTTTAAATAACAGCAGGATAACTCCATCAGACCTATCACATGGGGTCACACAAGATTAATGAAGGTGGTCAGAGCGTAGCCACGTATTAAACCCGAGATGCTGGCACACGTTTTCCACCTTTCCCGCTTTCTTCATTAATCTCTATTTTGGGATGAATAAAATTATGCAAGCAAACATGGCGTGTTCTATGATTTCATAAATAATTTACAGGAAATCCTTTTTGCTATATGTTATGCTCTAAAGAAAGAGAGAAAGAAGGCCAAGGAAAGGAGAAGTTGCAGGATTTATTTCAATATGTAATGAATCGTGGCCAGAAATTGCAAAGAAAGGCAAAAAGAGTCTTGTGGAAGCATTTTTATTTCTTCAGCCCCCTCCACACTTGGTGGGACAGGGTAGAACAATAGCAACAATTGTTTTCACATTTGACAAACAAGAGTAAAATATTAATTTTTAAATTATAATGCAAGGCATTGTCTTCCAAGAGCAAGTGGTTTATCTGTTAATTAAGTAAGCTTTGTATTATGGATTCAGAAGGTTTTTGGTTGAGTAAATCATATTCTTCAAAAGGATCATGTAACTATAACTATGATAGGCAACTTTTAGAAAGAAATGCACGCTTGCAATCCCAGTACTTTGGGAGGCGGAGACCGGAGGATCCGAGTTCGCAGCCAACCTCAGCGCGCATGCGCGGGCGCGCGTGCACGATTTATCTCTCTCTCTCTCCTCTCTCTCTCTCTCTCTCTCTCTCTCTCTCTCTCTCTCTCTCTCCCTGTCTCTCTCCCTGTCTACCTAGTGAGGCCCTCTGCAACTTCGTGACACCCGGTTTCAAAAATAAAGCATAAAAAAAAAATAGGGCCGGGGGCGTAGCATGGAGGTAGAACGCCCCTGCGTTCAATCCCCGGTACCGCAAAAAAAAAAAAAAAAAAAAAAAAGAAAGAAATGTGCTTTGTCTTCATCAATATAGGGTCATGTAATTAATGTTATTAAAAAAAGAGTACAGTATTTTCTCTCCTATGCTCTTCTCTATAGTTCTTATTTTTTTTGAAATCAATATTTAAAAGATAAAATGAAAAGAAAGATACTAAAAACATCTGACTCATGGATCTTCATGTAAATGAACCTCTTCCAAGTTTGCAAAATAATGTCTATTCTTGTAATTAGGGCTTAGAAACCCAATTCAAAGACTCAAATCAAACTTGACCTTTTCCTGAACTGAACTTAACCTTTGGGGTTCATAGGAATTCAGTTTATTTCTTGGAGCCTTAAAAAAGTGCACTGTTTTTAATTATAATGACTTACAGAAACAGTTCATTGTCATAATTCTGTATTAACCAGGCATGTGTCAGACTAGCACAGTTCAGAGCAGTATTTCATGCTCCTTGTCTTTTGACCTCCATCATTTCCCTCATGTTTAGTGTCTATAAGTGATTAATTGATACAAGAAGGGGCTTGATGAATATAAATAGCAATAGTAACATAGAAAAGGTTAGAAACTAAAAGATATTTTTAAATGTAGCCAAAAATTAGCTTATACAACCAAAAAAGAGGTCAGAAATCCTCAAAATAGTCCATGTGCTTTCCCACCCCCTGTGGCTCACAGCAAGACTATTCATTTTCAACTACATGATTCTAATGGCTTTTAGTTACAGTTTGGGAAGTTACTCCTGGGGTGATATTTTGATTTTTAAAAATTCAAAATCGTACCATATATGAATTCCCCACTATAACTTTAACTTTTTCCCAGTCAACTTTTCTCATATAAAATTTGGTATTTAATCCTATCTAATCCCCAATTGCTCAATTTACCTAGCTGGTTGATAATGATGACTTTTACTATAAATTTTATATAAATACCTCCTTTATTATTCACAAGTAGATATTTATTTTCTCCAACAAAGAAGTAGAGAAATATTGGCTTAGAGGGGTAATTATTTGATAATCAGCCATGCACCCCCTTGTTTTAGGCCTGCCCAAAAGCTCATATTTTTAATCACTATGAAATATGCCCTCTATCTTTTTTTTTTTTTTTTTGCGGTACCAAGGATTGAACCCAGGGGCGTTCTACCTCCGCACTACACCTCCAGCCCTATTTTTTTATACTTTATTTTGAAACCAGGTCTCACGAAGTTACGGAGGGCCTCACTAAGTAGAGAGAGAGAGAGAGACAAGGAGAGAGAGAGAGAGAGAGAGAGAGCTGAGGCTGGTTGCGAACCCAGATCCTCCGGTCTCCGCCTTCCAAAGTACTGGGATTACAAGTGTGCGCCACCATGCCCGGCTGCCCTCTATCTTCTTTATTTCCTTTCCCATCTATTCGAGATGCCACAATTAACTAGGTCACCAAAAAATCTGATAGCTTCAAATTTCTCTTTCTCTTCCTTTTTTGATGGTCCAATATTGAATTACTCTCAAATCCTAGATAAATCTATCAATTTTCTCTAATTCTATCCTTTGCTCCTAAGAAATGTTTGAGAAAATTAATTTTCTATGATCAAAAGCTATATTCAAAATGTTATTTTACACTTAAATTAGAGCCTTAAATATAGCAATATTTTCACTAATTTTATGTTCCGTCCCTTCCTTTTACTTAATTCCAGCTGTACAAAATCCATACAAGTTTCTCAAGGCCTCAACTTTTCTTACTCATAGAACTTTTCCTACTCAAGTAAGAACTCTATTTCTTACTTAAAAAAAAAAAAAGCATTCAACCCAGGTTCCAGGGCCACCTCAGTGGCAAGCTGGACCCTAAGGACCTAAATGCTAGGCCTAAGGACCAGTTTAGCTCCTATGAAATCAGGCTCCAGGTCCACACCTCTGGGCCCAGGCCTCCCCAGTGGATTCCCCATGTACCTGGAATCCAAGCTCACCCCAATGCCAAGGCAGTCCTTGTGCACTCAGGGTCCAAGCATGCTCATGTGAATCCTACAGGTTGATAACTACAAACATTTTCATTAGGCCTTCTCCTACTGGACCCTAATGACAGGCTGACCATATGGACCCAGGCGCCAGGCTTACCTGCCTGCAGATCCGGACAGCAATCCAACCCATCTGTGAACCTGCAGTTCCTTCCTGACACCCCTGCCCCCCAAATCCCTGGCCAGATTTACTAGTGAAAGTCTTTCCCTGCCAATGTTAATCTGTGAAGAATGAAATGAGGTGATCATTCTGTAAAGAATGGATGAAACATTATGTAAATGCATAGACACCAATACAAAGTCACAAGGATCACTAAGGTTCAGGGAAACATGGCACCATCAAGGAAACAAAATGAACCACCAGGAAGAAAAAAGAAAAGAAAAACTAAATAGAGATCTATAAGCTGCTTGACAAATAATTCAAAACAATCACCTTAAAGAAATTTAACAAGCCAGGCATGATGGTACACACTTGTAATCCCAGTACTTGGGAGGCTGAGATAGGAGGATTACAAGTTTGAGACCAGCCTCAGCAACTTAGCGAGATTCTTACCAATCTAGCGAGACAAGACTCTCAGCAACCTGACAAGACCCTGTTTAAAAAAAAAGGACTGGGGTGTAGTTCAAAAGTAAAATCCCCAAGATCAGAAAAAAAAAGAAGAAAAAGAATGTAACAAGCATTAAGAGAACATATATAGACAATTAAACAAAATCATGGACAGGAAAATATAATATTGTTAAAATATCTATACTACCCAAAGTAATCTATATATTCAATATAATTCCCACCAAAATTCCAATAGTGTTTTTCACAGAAATAGAAAAACTAATTCTAAAATGCATAAAACTGAAAAAGATTCTGAATAGCAACATGATTTTGAGTAAAACTGGAACTATTATGCTTCTTGATTGTAAATTATATTGCAAATCTATAGTAATTAAAATTGTATAGTACTACCATAATAAACCAGCTATATACACTAGTAGAACAAAATAGAGAGTTTGAAAATAAACCTATGTAAAAGTAATGGATATCCAACATGAGCACCAAGAATACAAAATGGGGAAAGGATAGTCTCCAATAAATGGTGTTGGAAAAATTTGCTATACACATGTAAATGAATGAAAATGGATCCATATCTTACACAAAAAACAAAAATAAACTCAAAAAGGATTAATGACTTAAGCATTAGGCATGAGAATGCAAAACATAAGAGAAAATTTCCTTCACATTGGTCTTAGAAATTAGTTTTTTTGGGGATATGACATCAAAAGCAAATACAAAAAAAGGAAAATAAGGAGGATGGCATCAAGCTGTAAACCTTCTGCACAGAAAAGGAAATAGTTAACAAAATCAAAAGGCAACCTATGAATAGAATTAGGTATTAGTATAACACATATCTGATAAAGGATTAATATCAGAAATACATAAGAAACACAGAATACTCAATAGCAAAAACCCAAGTAACCTGATTTTAAAAGATGGGCAAAGGACCTGAATAAGCATTACACCAAAGAAACCATGCAGATAACCAACAGGTGTATGAACCGGAGCTCAACATCACTGAGCCCCATGCAAAGGCAAACAAAAAGCATGGCCATTACCTTACACCAGGCATGGCTGCCGACGCCACACCAGCATGGCTATCAATAAAAAAAAGAAAGGATGACAAGTGCTGTCAAGGATGAGAAAAAAAGTGTCCCTGGCACAACTCTGGTAGGAATGGAAATTAGTATAGCCACTTTGAAAAACAATATGGAGGCTCATAAGAATACTTAAAATATAACTACCATATTATTCAGCAGTTCCATTTCTGGGTATTTATCCAAAGGAATTAAAATCTGGATCTCAAAGAGATACCTGTGCACCCACATTTATTATTAGCAATATTCATGCTATGAAAATAAATGTCCACTGATGAATGAATATATAAAATAATATGGTACTTACTTACATGAAAATATTATTTAGCCTTAAAAAGGAAAGAAATCCTGCCACGGGTGGATGTAGAGAATATTATGTTAAGTAAAATAATTTACACATAGAAACTCAAATATTATACAATCTCAGTTATATGTGGGCTTTAAATTTGTCAAACACATGGAAGTAGAGACTAGAACTATGATGATTTTCAGGATAAAGTGATAGTCAAAAGGGTATAAAGTTTTAATTATGAAAGATAAATACTTTCTGGAGATGTATTATACAGTACTAGCTATAGCGTAGTATCTCCTCTAACAATACAGTATTGTATACTTAAAATTTTCTGAGAGGGAAATCTTATGTTGTATTCACACACACACACACACACACACATACACACACACACTCATACACACACTACATATACAATATAACAATAAGAGGTCAGGAGAGGACTTTGGCAAGTGATTAGTATGTCTATAATCCTGATTGTAGTGATGGTTTCACAAAGTGTACTTATCCCCAAACTCATCAAGCTTTATATAATACATATGTACAGCTTTTTACATGTCAATCATACTCCAATAAAGTGCTTAATAAACAAGAAACTTAAGTTAAATTAGTAATTTAGTAAACAAGAAATTTCATAAACTTTTTGAGAAGTGAAAAGCCATTCCCCACATATACTGTGTCCCCAGGCATGCACAGCTTTGGTGGAGCTGAGGTCCGACTCCTGGACAGGCATTACCACAGTAACTGCAAAGAGGAAAAGCACAACGTTTCTTGCCTCCACAACTATGTGAGTCCCTTCCATCAGTCATCCCAGCACCCTGTCTGATCATGCATTGCTGAAAACAGAAGAGTCTCATTTGGGATATTAAAATAAAATTGTGGGTATATCCCATAATTTTGTAATCCATTCATCTGTTGATGGACGTCTAGGTTGGTTCCATAACTTAGCTATCGTGAATTGTGCTGCTATAAACATGGATATGCATATATTACTATAATATTCTGATATCATTCACTTTGGAAAGATACCCAAGAGTGTTATGGCTGTATCATATGGTGGATCCATTCCTAATGTTCTGCACTAATTTGCAATCCCACCGATAGTGTAGAAGCGTTCCTATTTCTCCACATCCTCACCAGGCCAGCATTTATTGCTGTTTGACTTCTTGATGATTGCCATTCTGATCGGGGTTAAATGGAATCTCAGGCTAGTTTTGATTTTCATCTCCCTAATTGCTAATGATGTTGAAAAGTTTCTTCAAGAAAATGATCAAAGAATGGTGGGATGACTAAGGGCAGCATTTATAGAGCAGTGGAAAACTTTGATATCATAGAGAGTATCATAAGTATAACTGTATCCTGAGGTAATACAAAAATTATAAGACTAATACTCAGAATAAATAATGACTATATGTGTTTAGACTTCAGAATATTTGAAGAGAATTTTAGAAACGACTGGCAATTGTTAATACCAAGAATGCTTCTCCTTGGGGCCTGACTATAATGACTCTAACCATACTACATTCATATTTATGCTTTCAATATTTAATATAGTACTTGACACTGTATATAAGCTGAACAAGTATTTTTTATGTAATTTGAATTGCTCCCTGGCTATGCAAGGGATAGAGTCACCTAAGAATTGCATGAGAAAGAAAGAGAGCAGGGCTGCACAATGGTTAAACATGTGGTTTCTGGACTCAGATGACCTGGTTTGTGCCCCAGCTGTACCACTTGCAGGCTCTGTGACCTTCTCCTTATTTTATTTTCTGCAGGCTTCTCTTTTATACATAAAACAATTCACCATAGCAACATTACCTACCCATAGGATGGTTATAACAACTGGATAACTTAATGCATGCAAAAATGTTTAGAATAGTTACTGACCATTCATTAAATAAGCATTCATTAAATGTTGTTTTATTCTATTTTTAAGATAAATACCTAAGAAAATGAACACCTAAAAAAGAAGAAAGTGGGGAGGGATAAAAGAAGTGAGAGAAGCCTTCAAAAAACAAACAAACAAAACAGGATGAAGAGGGAGAGCACACACCCATGCGCAGGGAGTGAATCAATAGTATTGAAAGAGGTATGAAGTCAAAAAAGATATGCAATGGAAATTGCTCTCTGGGTTTAGGGCAAAGGAGGTTTTGACCTTAGAAGAGATAGTATATGGATCACAATGGATTGAAAATTGATTAGAAGTGGTAGAAGTAAAGGTATGGATGATAGAAAATTCTTTCAAAAAAGTTTGAGTCTAACTAGAGAATATTATGCTAAGTGAGATTAGCTGGTCTCAGAAAGTGAAGGGCCATATGTTTTCTTTCATATGTAGAGCCTAGAGAAAAACTGGGAAACAAAAGGGACTTCAAATAAATGAGGGAAGATAATATTAAAATAATGGAAGGGGATTGGAGAGAGAGGTGGGGAGGGAAAAAGAGAGATTTGATGAGGGAAATAATGCTATGTTCATCCATGAAGTTATCCAATACCAATTTAAATAATATGTACAGGGAGGGGGAGGATGAGGGTGGGCTCCGGAGTGAAGCTGTGTGCATGTATGTTTCTATAACTCTGAACTTCATTACAATGTATAATTACAATACACCAATAAAAGTATATTATAAAAAAGCTTGAGTCTGAAAAAGGAAAAAACAATAATAATTGAAGGAGCATAATGGGCAGCCCGAGGGTTTTGTTAATGAAAAGAGACTATAAACATCTTTACAAAATTATTTGGTTAACATAATTTTTATGACTATAATAAACCATTTTCCCTTCCTCTCTATCTCCCTCTCTCCCTCTCTCCCTGTTCCTCTCTTTATATATATGTGAATGCATATGCAATAGTCCCCCCCTTGTCCAGTGGATGCCTGAAACTTGGAGATATACACACACATACACACATACATATGCTATTTTTTCTATACATACACACATACATATATACCTATGATAAAGTTTAATTTATAAATTGGGCACAGCAACAGATTAACACCAATAACTAATCATAAAATATAGCAATTATAACAATATACTGTAATGGAAGTCATGTAAATGTGGTTTCTCTTAAAATATTTCATTGTACTTTACTATATTTTTGGACTATAGTTGACCATGGATAACTAAAACCAAAGAAAGTGATGCCTCAGATAAAGAGAACTACTGTATATTTGAATGGCATGTCCTGACTTGAAATAGGTGGTTTAAATACAAACACTATGGAGCCGGGCGTGGTGGCGCACGCTTGTAATCCCAGTACTTTGGGAGGCGGAGACCGGAGGATTCTGGTTGGCAGCCAGCCTCAGCGCTCGCTGGCTCTCTCTCTCTCTCGCTCTCTCTCTCTCTCTCTCCCTGTCTCTCTCTCTACCTAGTGAGGCCCTCTGCAACTTCGTAAGACCCAGTTTCAAAATAAAGTATAAAAAAATAGGGCCGGGGGTGTAGCACGGAGGTAGAACGCCCCTGGGTTCAATCCCCGGTACCGCAAATAAATAAATAAATAAATAAATAAATACAACCACTATGGAGATCAGCATGGAGTTTCCTCAAAAAACTAGGAATGGAACCACCATATGACCCAGCTATATCACTCCTCAATATTATTCCAAAAGAATTAAAGTTAGAATACTATAGTAATACATGTATATTCATGTTTATAGGAGCACAATTCACAACAATTAAATTATGGAACCAGGTGTTCGTCAATGGATAAATGGATAAAGAAAATGTGGTATATACACACAATCAAATTCTACTCAGCCACATAAAGAAAAACAAAATTGTGTCCTTTGCAGGAAAATGGATGGAACTAGAGAATATTATGCTAAGTAAGATAAGCTAGTCTCAGAAAGTCAAGGTTTGTATGTTTTCCTTCATATGTGGAAGCTAGAGAGAAAATAGGAAACACAGGGACTTTAAATAATGTGGAGAGAGACCTAGAGAAGAGTGTGGGAGGACTGGGGAAGTGGGTGAGGGAGGGGAAAGAAGCATCGAGGAAGGAACAGTTCAAATAATATTATGGCAATACATGAAGGTATTACTATCAATTTCACTAACATGTATGGAAAGGGTGGGGGGTAGAGTGGGATTCGGAAGGAAATATACCAAGAGCTGTGTTCATGTATGTTTGTATCACATTGAGCCTCACTATGATATGTAATTGCAATGCATTAATAAAAGTATTTAAAAATAAAAATACATATATATCACATAAATATACAAAATACATACATAACAGTGCCTAGTAAGGCACTGTGGTGCAGGTAGTCAACAGCAACTATAATAATGTATCTACTATATAATAAACCTTGTAATCCATAAAAGGAGCATAGAAAATGTAGGTAAATAGGAAATTTATGTTACTATCTTGTCACAGCGCAGCAAGTAACAAGTGTGCAGTATCTCCCACTGAGTGTGGAACAGGAAGGAGCTAGTGTGGTCAGAGATGCCTTGGGGGGGTGATCTTTGTGTTTGACTGGTGAAGAACTAGAATTTGCAAATACAGGCGGTGGCTTGCTTCATTCCAGGTAGGAGAAAAGCTTCATAGAACACAAGAGAGAGAAGGGGCTATAGAAGAAAACTGGAGAATTTTAAGATCATATATTTTCATAGTTTGCAATATTTCCATAGAGTATTTTTAGCAGGAGCCACTTGCTCACACACACACCCATGCACACACAAAAAGAAACCACACTCAGTGAGAACAAGTGAGCCCGTGGCCAATGTGTGGAGGGTAAGAATTACTCTGACCCTTGTTTAACTCCTTTTCACATCTTTGGAAAGCAGGGGAAACCATGGTCAACCACATCTGAAAAAAACATGGGCCCCTAAGAATGAGAATGCTTCTATCAGACTTCAAAAATCATGGCAAAGACAGAGGTGGTGGCACAAACCTGTAATCTCAGCATTTGGAAGGCTGAGACAGGAGGATCACAGATTCGAGTCCAGCCTCAGAAACTCAGTGAGGCCCTCCACCACTTAGTAAGACCTTGTTTCCAAATAAAAAGTAAAATAGTGCTGGGAGTTTAGCTCAGAGGTAGAATGCCCCTGGGTTCAATCCCTAGTACCGCGCACACACACACACACACACACACACACACACAAAATTATGGCAAGAGTAATTCTAGGGACTAATAGTAAGAACAAAGATAGTGTCAGCAATATTAATATTAGCATTCATAGCATTAGTATGAATAATATTAATAATGGCAGAATCAAGCATCCCTAACATTAATATTAATAACAGTAATGACCTCAAGCCTGGCTTATCCTGTCTTTTGAAGATGTGCAGCTACGGTGAGGGCGGGAGTGAGGTAGCTGGCAAGCCAGACACAGTCTGCAGTACAAGTCTACACTAGATAGCACCTCAGAGACATTCCAAGTCCTTTTGCATCCAAAAGATCCCTCATCATAGCCGTTCCCGGTCCACCCTGTAGAAAGCAAGTGGCGTGGTGAAGGTAAAGAGAGTAGAGAGTACAAGGGAGGTATTCAAAAGAATATCTAATAGGAAAAATTCTCCCCATCTGTTTGCCCTTCTTTCTACATCCGCTGAATGATAGAAAATATCGGTGCTCCTTCCAACACTAAACGCAAAACCCATCTAGTTCTTGAGCCATGAATGGCACTAAGGATGAATTCAAAAGAGTCAGAGGAACGTTTAAACTGACTTTTGGAACCTCCTCACAAACGTTGCTCGGGACAGTCAGAAAAAATCAAGACCCTCTAGGTTTGCCTTTCTTTGCAAAGGTCCACGCTTGGAGCACAGCCCAGGGCTGCGTTCAGGTTTCTTGAGAAGCCAAATTCGGGGTGAATCCTGACGGTGGATCCGGCAATGAAACTTAGCCCCACTTCCCTCTGTGCAAGGCTGGCTGGAGAATAGCTTAAATAAGAGGGAAGAGAGGTGGGGGCCGGCCGAGGGTAGAGGTGGCAGGGGGAGTCAGTGCAGCTGTGGGTCATTAACCATTGTCGCTGCCGCCAGCAGGAAAAGCAGCGGAGCGTGAGTCTCCACTCTTTCTCCCTTTCCCTGGAAGAAGCCATATGGACAGGACAGTTTGGGATAAACGCTAGCAAGGGAATTGGATTCTGTTTGACTTTTATTTAAAGTCCTAGTGTAGACCAGGCTGCTGCTTGTCTTTGAAGTCTGGGACTAGGAAACCCCAAAATAAAAGCACACCTTGGGGTTAGCGGCACCCAGCACCCGGAGGTGTCCTAGCAGAAAGTCACAGCAGAGAGGGAGCTTATTACCCCCCACGGGATGACCGGGAGAGTGACTCACCCAGTGGCCGGGGTCTCCGTGCCAAGCTGCATTCTGTTTGGGGTTGACGGGCCAGCACTATCTTTGCTGTCTGGAACAAATGTTAATGTGCTTATAATTACCACTTTACTTTTAAAAAAATCCAGCCCTAATATTTATTTAGGAATAAATGAAATTTAAGGAAATATTTTCAAGAAAAAAAAAAGAAGAAATAAACAAACTCCCAAATTTCTCTGGAGTATAAATGAAGTATGGCTTCAGTTTTCTCTTTTGTCTAGAAAGGTTTATTTCATTCACCAAGGTCATTGTATGTGAAACTTAGAATAAGCCACACCATTGTAATTATTCACTTAATGAAGGGAACAGGACTCTACTACTTTTAATTCACTTACCATCTTTGAAAGTTTTATTACACTTTGGGATACTATAGAAATACCGTCAGTGAATGTGTTGCAATAGGCTGATTTTAACTGATTCATCTCATTTCCTTTTAGAGAGAAAGGATATGTTCCTTTTTGAAAGCCACACAATATAATACTTTATAAAAAAAGAGCCACAGAAGAGTTTTAGTGGCTTCTTATGAAGAATTGAGTCACTCTCTTATTGTTTTATTTTAGAGTAAATGTTTGTGTGTGAGTTTGTGACTACATCGACAATAATGAACTTAGTGATGTAGGAAAGGTTATTTAGATAATGTAAGGATAAATATGACCACTCAACTTCTTATAAGTTACACATTGTTCCAAAGTTGTTAGCCATGAAACATCTTCGGGCCAATGAGTAAGAAACAGAATTCTTTAGTGTGTCATGGAAGATGCCCATAAATTGTCAAATATGGCAAGCCGAATTGGGAAATAAATAAGAATAGCCCGAAACACAGGCATTCTTACTCCAAAAGAATAATTCCAGTCCTCAAAGGAACTCCATCTCTCTTCGTTGAATATTTAGTATGGCTAGAATTAGTGTAGTAGTATTGAAGATGCTCAAAGACTGTGACATTAAAAAAAGAAAAATAAGCCAGGCATGATGGCGCACGCTTGTAATCCCAGTACTTGGGAGGCTGAGACCAGAGGATCCGGGTTCACGGCCAGCCTCAGCTACTTAGTAAGGCCTCCATAACTCAGTGAAACCCTGTTTCAAAAAAAAGAATAAAAAATAGGGCTGGGGGTGTAGCTCGGAGGTAGAATTCCACAGGTTCAATCCCCAGTACCGCCAAAAAAAAGAAAAATATTTTATACATATTACCATGGAAAGAGTTTCATATAGCAGTTTCTGCCTCATAATAATTTATAGCATATCTAATGTATAAAATATAGCATTTTAAAATAGGGTAAGTTTGCTAGAGACATAATATACATTTGGTAGAGTATAAATAAGACAATTGTAATTTTATGATTGATTTTGTTTTAGATGTTACTTAAGAGGGAGGACTAGATTTCATTGTTATTATGGCTTTAGTAATAAAGAATCCATGAAATTTTATTTTCCCTACTCCTATTCAAGGGTACTTATAAAGTATATATTTAGCTCTGTTTAAATTGATCAATCTGGACATGAGGGTAGAAAGCTGTTAACACTGCCTTGATGTTCAAAACCTTTTTGTGTGAAGGTTGACTCAGAGAATTATGTCAGTTAGATTTTTTTCTTAAAGATCTAACTGGAGTTTGGTTTACAAAACTCAAAAAGAATCCAACAAAAATAAGCCAAAAAAAGACTCAGCTGTCCTCATTTGTCCCGCTGTCTTCTTCTCAAGCTATTTTTTCCCTTCAGCGGTAAGGTTTTTACTTTGGGGTTTTCTAAGATGCCGTAGCTAGCTGTTATTTGCATTTGGCATACCTAGTCATGTGGAAGCCTTAATTCTCTATTGACATAGCTTCGAGTGACGCGTTTCTTTGAGACCCATCCAAATAGAATGTTCTGGATTCATAAACAGCTGATGCCACCCCTTAGGTACACAATGGAAAGAAAAAAAGCAGTCTTCACAGTCACAGAGTGGTTCCAGGGCCACTAGAATAATTTACACAACTACAACAGTAGAATCCTTTTCCAGACAATGTTATTAGAATAATTTGTTCAGGTCCCATTGTAGGACATGCCCTACCAGAGGGAGGACACTGGCAGAAATAAAGTGCCATTATCAAAAGAAGTCACCGCAGCACAAAAGAATAAAAGGCAACAGAAGTCGCCTTAGAATCCCTCGGGAAAGCTTTCCTTGGAAGGGAAGGCCACCCTGGAGCAATAAGAGGGGCTTTAGTTGTAAGGGTAAAGCAAGCCTAGAAAATCTGTCCAGGAAGCCGGGCATGGTGGTGCACGCCTATAATCCTGGGACGTGGGAGACTGAGACAGGAGGATTAGATTTGAAGCCAGCCTCAGCAATGTAGTGAGGATCTCAGCAACTTAGGGAGACCATTTCAAAAACAATAAATAAAATAGAGCTGGGGGTGTGGCTCAGAAGTAGAATGCTCCTGGGTTCAATCCCCAGTACCATAAAAAACTTTTTAAAAGGGAAAAAAATAAAAATAAGATGGAAGGGAGGGAGAAAATCTGCCCAGGAGAGCAGAACAACTCCTGTGGATGCAAGGGTTAGCAGTGAGTTCAAAGGGGTGGCCTGTCTGATTCTATGGGGTGTGTGGAGCCGGGTGAGTCTGCATCTCTTCTTGGACCGATTTCCCTCCTGAGTAATAGCTGCATACAAATTGAGATGGCTAATTGCTATTGCTGAAAAACTTTTTGCTGGAGCCTGGGTTAAGCATGAGGCTGGGGGTTCACTTTTCCATGAAAAAGGGCTGTGAAGGGCCCTGCCTCCTCTCTGATTCTCTGCCCAGCCTTCAGGGACATCCTGGCCTGCTCTGCCCTGGGCTCTTGCTGACTGAAATTCACACTTCACTATTTCTCTGGTTTCCTTCGGGGAGACCCAGAAACCCAGCTTCCATAGTGTAAACATGTAATATTTGATTTTTTTAATCTCAAAATAAATCAGGTATGATGGTGCACTCCTGTAATCCCAGTACTTGGGAGACTGAGACAGGAAGATCGCAGGTTCCAGGACAGCCTCAGCAAGTAGTGAGACTTTCAGCAACCCAGGGAAACATTGTTTCCAAACAAAAAAGTTTTTTTTTTAAAAAAAGGGCTGGGGGTGTAGCCCAGAGGTAGAATGCCCCTGGGTTCCACCCCCAGTACCACCCCCGACACACAAACACACCAAAAAAAAACCCTCAAAATATCCAATATGGAGATTTTGTTTACCCCTGAAATTCCTCTTAACCTAATCTTTCACATCTCAATAAATGGTAGCACTGGACCTCAAATATCATCTCTAGGAGACATCCTTGATTCTTCTCTTTCTCTCATGCTTTACATCCAGTTCCTCATCAGGTCCAACCAGCTGTACTCCCAGAATACAACCCGAGTCCATTTCCACTGCTATCTTTTCCATCAAGCAAACCATCAAGTGCACCATCATACAAATGTAATAACGCCCCCCTCGGGTCTCTCTGCTTCCCCTCTTAGTCCACTGTGTCCCACACATACATCCGATAGCATCCAAGGTGACTGTTTAAAAATGTGTACCCTATACTCACCCTTTTTTGCTTAGGGCGTCTTCCCTCTGCTGAGAATAAATCTAGGCCTTTCCCAATAGCCACCATGTCTCTATATGGAAGTTCTCTTGACTCGCCTCTTCAGCGTCATTCTGTATTCTCCCAACTGCTCATTTTGTGGCAGCCACACTGGTCTTCTCTTGTTTCCACAACATGCCAAACTTGTTGTCCTTAGAGCCTATTCATTGACAGGAATTGTGGGGGAAAAACATGATTCCAAACGGACTATGTGCTGCTACCACACGTCTCTCCCCTTCTTGTCTTACTTCTGAGCATACCTTTCCTAGACACTGTTCGAATGTCACTAGTGCATGGATGATCCTGAAATCTAATGTCCTTTTCTCCATTTTTATCCTCCTTTGACCTTGCTGAAATGAAGGGCATTCTTGTTCCATTCTTCAGAAATTATTCTCATGGGACTTGGGGGAACATGATGGCCATGGATATGAGAGGAGACTTACCTTGTCAAGAATTATACTGCTAGCCGGGTGTGGTGGTGCACGCTTGTAATCCCAGTACTTTGGGAGGCGGAGACCGGAGGATCCGGGTTCGCGGCCAGCCTCAGCTCTCTCTCTCTCTCTCTCTCTCTCCCTGTCTCTCTCTCTCTCTCTACTTAGTGAGGCCCTCCGCAACTTCGTGAGACCTGGTCTCAAAATAAAGTATAAAAAATAGGGCCGGGAGTATAGTGAGGAGGTAGAACACCCCTGGGTTCAATCCCCGGTACCGAAAAAAAAAAAAAAAGAATTATACTGCTGGGGAAGCTGGGTTTGTTGTTTTGTTGTTGTTGTTTTTTTATTTGTATCACATCTTAAATATATGACCTTGAGAAAGGTACTTAAACTCTCTAAGATGCAATTCTTGCACCTCTAAAGTAAAGCAAGAACTTGGTGGTGCAAGGTACATAAGGTACTTAGCACAGTGCTGACACAGAGTAAATAAATATTCAAGTAATATAAGCTATATTTATTACATGATTCAATCAGACACTTAAAAACAGTACCTTTGTGTATAATGGGTAAAATTGCAAAAAAAAAATCCTGAAATCATTATGATTTGGAAATAATGAAAAGAAAAAAAAAACAAAAAACATGTCCAAAGCACTCAAAACTATTTCTTCAGCCATTTTGTTTTATTGTCTCCCCGTACTTGAACTCTGGGTTGAGCATAACTGAATCTCATAATAAACTAGCAGAGGCTAAAAAGGCAAATTCTCCCCAGGCTATAATTGTGATAAATTTAAAATGTGCTCTGAGTAATACACTGATTCACATTCACTTAAGTAGTTCTAATTATGCCGTTGTTTATTATGATGACAAGTGTTTTGACCACAGGGCCAATACTAGAAACAAACAGAGATTTTGTTAAACTGCTGTAAATTTAAAAAGGATGTGGATTGTGTTTTGAACAAAACATGCATCTCTAATAATAGTAGAATCTCTTTTTAAAAGCCCCAAGAAATGCAAGGGTAGATAATCATTTTTATTTAAAAGGTATTTGATAATTGGATAAAAATGTGTGTGTGTTTGTGGGTGGGTTCATAATGAAAAGAGGTAGGGTTCACTGTTTAGAGGCCAAGAGCAGTAGTACACCTACAGGCTCTCAGCAATCTGAGAATATGCCCAACAACTTCTAGAAAGCAGATGGCAGAGTACTAGTGCATAGAAAAGATGGGAGGGACTCAAGGGAAGAAAGGTGTCAGCACTCGAATATGACCCTGATGGCATGTCTCGGTCAACATTCTCACTTCTGTGACCCAATAAGCCTGAGCACACACAATATAGAGCAAGGAAGATTTATTTGCTCACAGTTCTGGAGATTTCAGGGTTCCCTCCATGTCAGGCAGAGTCTGCGGAGCTCAGGGTATGATGGTGGGAAGCAGAGAGAGGAAGAGAGCAAGGCTCTGCTCTCACACCATGGAGGCCAGAAGCAAGAAAGAGAGCAAGGGGAGGGGGGACCATATATAATTCCCAAGGGCATACCCTCAGGGACCCCCTCCTCCAGCCACACTCCATCTCCTAGGTTACAATGATTTATCCTCTGATGAGGTTATAACTCTCAAGACTTAATTACATCAACTCTGAGCATTGATACATGAGGACCCATCCCCTAATGCCACATGCTCTCCAAAATGGCCAGGACAATGCTGATTGATGATCATGTTATTTTGCATTAGCCCATCCAGAGTTTCATCTTTGATCTATACCTGGGGCTTCCATATGTGCTTTAAATAAACAAACCTATCTAATTTTAAAAGGTAACATAAACACTCTTCTATTTTTCCCCTTTGATATTTTTTCCTCCCACAAGGTCTTGATGTCAGCTAAAATCTTTCATAGGTGCGAGAGAAGTATTTCTCAAGGTGGGATCCAACTATCAGGGACATAAGAATTACAGTGGAAACTAAACATACACACTTTGGGGTGCCACCCTAGTCCTACTAATCCAGTTAAGTCCCCTCCCCAATTTGTGAGGTACTGGGTTTTTATAAAAAGATTCTTAAAGATTTGAAATCTCAGGACAGTAGGATATGTGTCTTGCTGATTTGGTTCCTTGTTTATCCTTTGGAGGAGGCCAAGGGAAGGCTTCAGGGAGCCCCCAGAGTGGAGTATTCTGACCCCAGACTCCAACAAGCCTAACATGTACTTGAAGGCCCCACAAAGACACAAGGACCCCCAAGAGATGACCAAAACACCCTGAATCATCTTGTGACTACTGGACTGATGTCATCCTCACATACCTCCTCCTATGCAGTCTTCACAGTCTCCTCTAAAAGAGGAGACATGCACCTGCAAAGGCATATCTCTCTCTCTGGAAATGGCCCACCTTTTCCCTTGAGTGTGTATTTCTTGCTTTCCTAAATAAATCACTGTCTGAAGCTCTATTCTTTGTCTTGAACATTCTTTTCCAATCAGCTTCCCTGCCATGATAGCTCACATTTATCATTTTGTGTGTGTGTGTGGAAGGGGGGAGGGTACTGGGGATGGAACCCAGGAGCATTCTACCTCCTACCTGCAACCCAGTCCTATGTTATTTTTTATTATGAAACAGGGTCTTGCTAGGTTGCTGAGAGTCTCACTAAGTTGCTGAGACTGTCCTTGAGCTTGTGATCCTCCTGTCTCAGCCTCCCAAGTACTGGGATTACAGGTATGTGCCACCACTCCTGGTGACAGCTCACATTTTTAATCCCTCAAAATGCTGACCAGAGTTGCTGGTATATAAAAGGCAACCAGTAAACATTTGTTAAATAAAATGGGCAGCAGTGGAATTTCAGACACCAGCATTGGTCTAGCAGTTCTTCTATGTTCCCAAAATATTTTCTAGCCAATCTCTCCAGCAAGCAGAAATATAGACATAGGCATCTATGAGTGGGAATAGCTACTTTACAGTAAGGCCCCAGGGTCCCAGTTAGGTAATGACTATGAGGCTGTGCCTTCTTTTGACTTGCAATATGAATGGTCCAGTAATTCCCTTAAGCAGAGTCCCACAGAAGAGAAGAGAGCCCTTTGCAAGGGAAAGTGCATTCAATTCCAGATTTGAACAGTTGATTGGAGCATTCTTATTGGATCTCAGAGGAATTAGCTAAGTACTTAGTTGTACATTTTCATCAATTGCTGCTTCCTAGGGGAGGATTTCTTTATAGCCTACTTTCATAATTTTTATCTAAGGAATATCCTCGGTTACTTTTAGCTCCCAGACATACGCAGTTTATACATCCCAGATAGTATTACCTAATAGGAAAGCACTTTGAGCTGCAACTGATTTACTAATAGAAATGCTAGAACAAACCCAATAGCTAACCTTAAATTTTTATAGTTCCCTGTAGATTTTTCAAGCATGCTCATAAATGGGATTGTTACCATTTTAAGGTAGAGTCACTGAAGAGCAGTGAGTGTAGTTGGCTACAGGGACACAATGGGTCCCTTTTGTCTTCCTTGTCTACTGTTTATTCTAATTTCTGCTGACCCTCAGCTAGTCTCAGTGCTTTATCTGAAGATATGAACCAGATCTTCACTGTTCCTGTCACCTGGACCAGATCAATACTCCTGGGTATGGAGTGAATTGTTTTCTATACCAAACCTGCCAGACACCACGCTTCCTTGTTAGGGTGGAAAAGATATAACAGTGTGTCTTTCACATTAGAGGGATGGGATGGCACTTCTCTGACTAAAGCCCAAAGAAGATCACTGTGGCAAGCACCACGGGCGCTTCCTGGGGTTTGTTTTCCACTCTGTGGAAATGTGTGACTTAGCCAGGCCTCCAGCACAGCAGCCACCTCTTATCTGACTCCTCCTGCTGTATCAGCAGGATGTCATTAGCATAGCAGATCAAGATGATGCTCTGTAGGATATGCAGATGGTCCAGATGTATTCAGACTACATAGGGCAGAAAACAAGAGGAAAACTGTCAATGGATATTGCTGTGTATTTCACGTGGATGCAAACTCTTTCTGATCCTCTTTCCTAATTAAAATAGAAAAATGCATTGATGCCCACTACATACCCTAGGCCATATTTGTCGCTCTAGTGAAGATACTGTTTTTGGCCTGAGAGACTCCTACCAAAATACCTACTGTCTCAGCCAACATTCTCACTGCTATAATCCAAAACAACCACTGCACAACTTAGAGGAAGATTTATTTGCTCATAAGCTTTTTGGAGATTCTGAGTTCAGTCCATGTGAGGCTAGGGTCTAAAGCTAGGGGAGTGGCAGTGGGAAACAGAGACAAGAAGAGAGCAAGGACTCTGCTCTCACATCATGGAGGCGGGAAGCAAGAGAGAGAGAGCAAACAAGCAAGGGGATTCAAAGACACAAACAAAATCTCCAAGGCCACACCCCTGGGGACCCACCTTCTCCAGCCACACCCCACCAGCCTAGGTCACCAACCAGATAAGTCCATTATAATGGATTTCTCTACTGATGAGATTACAGCCCTTGTGACGTAACTATCTCAACCTTGAACATTAATAAATGAGCTCTTCAGGGTCTATTCTATATTTAACTGTAACACCTAGCCACTTACCAGAACCTGGGGTTTACCGGTGTTTTTCCTGACCATTAATAAAGACGATGATAATCTTTGGTAATCGTTTATTTCTTCCACTTGGTCCCCTATGTTCTCCTTAAGGACATAGTTCTAGCAATTATTCTTTTTCCTTCTTACATCAAAATGTCTTGCTCTTTATTTATTACAGCTATTCACATATATAACATAGATGCATGCACATATTTCTTGGTTACAACAAAATATTTTGGCCCAACTTTCTTTGACAGCTACTGAGTCATTTTTCTTTTCCCTTTTGCAATAATACTTTCAGATTTGCTATACTCCATTTTCCCCCCCATAATTTTCTCTTAAAACATATTCCAAACAGACCTTCACCACTGCCAACCTGCATTGTCTCTTTCCAAAGGTGACCAGTCTCCAGCCTCAATCCAACAGTTAGATTCCAGTTCTCATCTTAGGTGACCTAATGAAGGATCTAACACAAATGATCACTCTATTTTTCTACATATATTTTCACTCCCATGTTCATTAAACCATTCTCATGGCTTAAGTATTATCTATATACCAACAATCTCACAATTTCTGTCTCCAGAACAGACCTCTCCCTTAAATGCTAGATTTATATACCTTCCTCCCTATTCAATATATGCACAGCCTGCCTAATATTCATCTAAAAATCAGTAAATCCCAAACTAACTTTTGACCTTTCCTGCAACCTTCCACATCTTAATAAATAACAACTCCTTTGGGGACAAAATCCAACTCTGCCTTCTACCATCTCCCTGATTTGAACCATCATCATCTCTCATTTGGATTCTTCAAATCACCTTCTCATGGGCCTCTTTAATAAACTTGCTTCCTTTAGTCTATTCTTAATACATCAGCCAGATAGATAATGACACTTCCCCGTACCAAATCATGCAAAGCTCATTTTAAATAAAAAAGATTAAAGGAGAATTCCTTGGGAGCTCATAAGACCCTGTATGATGCAGCCTCCATTGCTTCTCCAACTCTACCCTCCTCATTCATTTCTCTCCAAGCCTCCTTGCTATTCTGTAGACTTCAGGCAGGATGGCTGCACAGGACATTTGCCCTGACTGTTGAATCTGCTTAGAATATTGTATTCATCCATTTTCTGTTACCATAAGGAAATGTCTGGGGCTGGGTACCACATAAAGAAAAGAGTTGATTAGCTCAGGGTTCTGGAGGTTAGAGGGCATGGCACCAGCGTTGACTCAGCTCTACTGAAAGCATCATAGCAGATGACATCATAGTCACATGATGAGACGGGAAATTGGAGAGCGGCTCTCTCTTCCATAACAACTTGCTTTCATGAGAACTAAGTCAGAGTTCTACCAGAATTACCTTAATCTCCTCTAAGGGTAGAGCCCCCCCAATAAATATTCAATTCCCACTACGCCCCACTTCTCAAGGGTCTCACCACTTCTCAACATTGCCCCCCTGGGAACCGAGCTTCCAACACATGAGATTTTGGAGGACGCCATATCCAAACCATAGAAAATACTCTTCCTTCCACTCTGTCAAGTCTTTGCTCAAATGTTCTTTATCAATTAGGTCTGTTCTGAGTGCCCTACTCCTATCATCCTGATCTCCACTAATCTGTTTACTTTTTTACTTTTCCTTTAGTACTTAACATTGTTGTATATATTTTGTATGTTATTGATACATCATTTTATCTAGCTGGAATATAAGCTCCATCTTTTCAGTGATAAACAAACTATTAAAATAATATGTGGCCTCAGAGTGGCTCAAAAATATTTGATGATGAAAGGAATGAACTTTCTTGAAGTGAACAAAGCAACACTTAAATAACTTAAAGTATCTCATGAAAAAGAGAATATCCTAATATCGATTCTCCCCAAATTTATAAAACCTCCACCTAAATTGATTTTAAACTATAAAATCCAAAATTAAATCAATAGTGTCCCAGATAATTTAACCACTGGGCTAAATAAATCGATCAATAGAATCCAAAAAGGAGACACTCTATGTAGCAACTTGGAACATCGCAGTAATGGACTTGTAGGTCACTAATAAAAAAATGAAATCAGCAGACGAAAAGGATAATGAAACTGTGGTCTGTACACACAACAGAATCTTACTCAGCCATAAAGAAGAACAAAATTATGTCATTTTCAGGAAAATGGATGGAGCTAGAGAATATTATGCTAAGTTAGATCAGCCAGACTGACAAAGTCAAGAGTCATATGTTTTCTCTCCTATGTGGAAGCTAGAACAAAAATAGGAAGCAAAAGGAATTTTGGTCAAATGAGGACAGAATCCAGTAAAAGAGTAGAAGGAGGTTGGGGGAAGGAGGAAGAAGGGGAAAAAGAGGATTGAAGAAGGGAATAGTTCAAATAAATTTGTATCTATACAAGGCTTCACTACCAATCTCACTAACATGTATGGTGAGAGAGGAAGAGGGAGGGGGGCTGGTATACAGAGGGAAACACACCAATCAATGTGTGCATGTATGTTTGTATCACCTGAAGTCTCATAATGTATAATTACATTCTACCAATAAAAATATTTAAAAAAGAAATGAGAAATTTGTATCATATGAAAAACAAAACCATATTCTCATTTCACAAAAAACAATTATAGATTGCTTAATGGTCTAAATATGAAAATAAACCTAAGCCATTTAAAAGATACATAGGAAACTATTTTTATGATAGAAAAACATTTGTTAACCAAGACTTCAAAAGAAAAATCACAAAGAAAAATGTGACTCCACTATGACAAAACACATATTTTTTAAAACAATACTGATAGCCGGGAGTGGTGGCTCATGCTTGTATTCCCAGTACTTGGGAGGCTGAGACTGGAGGATCCAGGTTCACGGCCAGCCTCAGCTACTTAGTGAGGACCTCTGCAACTTAGTGAGACCCTGTTTCAAAATAAATAACAAAAAATAGGGCTGGGAGTGTAGCGTGGAGGTAGAATGCCCCTGGGTTTAATCCCCAGTATAGCAAAAACAACCCAATATTGATAAAGTATTTAATAGAGAAAAAATTAATATTTATAATATATATTTTAAAGCCTGTACATCTATAAAAAAAGAAACTTCATAAAGAAAAACAGAAGCATGGATTTCACAGAAGAATAAATGCCCTATATAAATGTAGAAAGATGAAAATTATACTGGCAAAACTTTTACAGCCATCCAAGGGATAAATGTTAAGAAGTCTGACAATATTATAAGATGTCAGGAGTGTTATTTGGGAGAAAAATCCAAGATATCTAATGAGAGTGTAAAGTATGTATCTATGACTCAGCGACTCCACTAGGGACATCCTATTGAGAATGCCTTACTCCTGTGCTCAAGAAAATATAGAAATGTTTCCCCCATGGGATGACTGCAAACAGCAATAGATGAGAGGACAGGAATTTATAATTGATAAAGATAAATCCATAATTTGAGCTATTTAAGCTGAGCCATTTTGAGATGTGATGGAGAATGTGGTAGATGGGTGGAACAGATTTTATAAGATGAAGGGAATCAAGGAATTATAAACTCAGGATATTAGGAGAATCTTTAGTAAGGCTAATGGCAGAAGATGCAGTGAGGGTAAAGGCCATGAAACAGAATTATTGAGAAATACAGAGAGTTTCCTCTGGAAGAGAAGATGTTGAAGAGAATCCTATAGGGGAGAGGCTTGGACTTCAAAAGAAAAGCTCAATTTTGTTTGCAAAACAGTATCATGTAAATTGTCTTGTGAGGGAAACAGGGAAAGCACCATCGATCGAGAAATCTCAAGGAAAAACAGAATAAGGAGTAAGTTCAACTTAATGGAGAAAGAAGGAATAGCAATTTTCATGTCACTTGTATGCAACTCTATTGTATGTATTTTTAGTTGTAAAGATAAAGATTGTACAATGGTACAAAATGTCTAGAGTCATATTTTCAATATTTACCAATTTGATTAGAAATCTTGATGTCATCAAGAATAAACCAGAGCAAACACAAGGCCTGGCATTAAAGGGGTGAGGGGGATGCAGCCTATGCATTGCTTACAAGTGATACTCTAAATAGGAAGGTGTAACTTGATTGATCACTTTTGGTTGAGTTCAGAGACACTATAAAAATAAACTAAAACCCATTTAGAGAAGAAATAGCCAAAATTCATGATTTTCTTCCTTGACATAAAATTTGCTATCCCTGTATTTTCCAAATATCAGATTTGGAAGAAATGTAAACCTCAACCCAGCCTGGAATACTGGAAGGGAAGGAAAAAAAGAAGACAGGAAAGAAGGAAGAAAAGAGGGAAAAAAGTAAAAAGGATGAGTTTCCACAAGTCTGAGACTACCATACACTGAGATTACCATTTGGAAGGGATCCAACCTTTCAAATGAAGTGATAGTAAAACAGTAGCATTAATTACCAAGGGATCACATTAAAAGCAGGGGGAAATACGCTGAGAAGAAAAGCAAGTAAGAGCTGGATTGCATGAACTTGTGGCATCCCACGCCCCATTCAGACCCTCTGTCCTTTAAAGTATCATATACTAAAAATTTACTTCTTCTGCTCTTTCTCTCACCTGACCTTCCTAATATGAAATACTATTTAATGAACAAATACTAAGCTAGTCAAATGTATTGACTTTAAATATATTAATTTAAAAGTATTGTCTATAAAAATCTCAAATTAAAACTTGAGTTTTTTTATTGATATGCTCCAATTATACCTTATAATGAGGCTAAGAACAATGAAAACATAAATGAGATATTTTCAAGAGTTGGTCTGATTTCCATTTTTGAAAAGTTGGAGCATTTTTGAGTTCAGGGGACTAATAGACAACAATTGGGCTGTAGACCTATCACTACTTTCTTTATCTGGGGATCTGCCTCACTCTTCCATGCAGAAGTGTGGAACTCCAAGAAGCTGTATCCTGATCACTTGATAGTAAATTTATACAACTAGAAATAGATTAGTGCTTGCCTGGAGCAGTGAGTAAAACAAGAATTCACTATAAGTTGTCACAAGTGATATTATTAAAGAAATGAAAATGTTCTAAAGTTGACTTATAGTTGTACCACTCAGTAATATTATTCAAAAATCCTTGATTTGTATATTTTAAATAAGTAGGTTTCGTTGGTATGTAAAATGTATACCAATAAATTTGCTAAAAAAATTAACTGACTAAAAGTAAAAAGAAATTATGATTGGATTTAGAACAAATATAAAAGAAAAATGCATTTAAATAGTCTAAACACTTATACAGGGGAGAAAGTATACTATTGATGTGATATAATACTTCATCGAAGTAGACTGTGATAAATTAAAGATAAACACTTACAAACACTAAAACAACCACTAAAATCCTAAATTAAATGTTACTGCTAATAAGCTAACAAGTTAAAATTAATTTTAAAAACAGCTGATTCCAAAGAAGGCTGACAAAGCAAGCACACACACAAAAAAAGAAGAAACGGGGCATATGGAAAAGAAATAAAGATGGTAGACATAAGCAATTATAATAGTAATCATGTTAATATATAAAGGGTCTAAATACCCTACTTTAAAGGCAGAGATGGTGAGAGATATAAAAAGTAAGAGTCAGCTATATGCTGCCTGTAAGCATCTACTTAAAATATTAACACATAGCTGGGCATGGTGGTGCACGCCTGTAATCCCAGTACTTATGAGGCTGAGACAGGAGGATCACAGGTTTGAGGACAGCCTCAGAAACTTAGTGAGACTCTCAGCAACCTAGTGAGACCCTGTTTCAAAATAAAAATAGGGCTGGGAGTGCAGCTCAGACGTAGAATGCCCCTGGATTCCATCCCCAGTACCCCCCCAAAAAACCCACACAAATAGAATAAAAGTAAAAGGATGAAAAAAGATATCATGCTATTAATACTAATAAAAAACAAGTCTGGAGTATCTATATTAATATCAGACAAAAAATGATTTTAGAGCAGAGAATTTTACTAGAAATAAATAGGATCATTTCAATAAGGAATCAATTCATGAAGTGGACATAATGCTCCTAAATGATTATGTACTTAATAATAGACCTCTAAAATACATAAAGAAAATGCATGGAATAAGTGATATAACTAAGAAGATGTAAGCCAATCAAAAATTATAGGAAAATATAACATGCTTCTCTTAATAATTGATAGGACAAAGACATAAAATTAGCCAAGGTATAGAATAATTGAATAGCTCTATCAACTTGACCTCCTTAGCATTCATAAAGCATGCCACACAAAAATAGCTGAATACAGCAGACTCTTCCAATGTACACAAAACACTTACCAAGGGAGACTATACTCTGGTCCATAGAAAACTCAATATATTTAGAAGGATGTAAATCATACAAATTTATTATCTGACCATAGTGAAATTAAGTTAGAAATCAATAACAAAAAGATACCAGGAAATCCCTAAATATTTGAAAGATAGCACACTTCTAAATAATCCATGGGTCAAAGAATTCAGCAAAAGAAAAACTTATTGGAATGGACTTGTGATATTAAGTTAGTGTTTAGATGGAAACTTTCAGCATTAAATACCAGTATTAAAAATAAAGGTCCAAAATCAACAACCTAGACTGCTACCTATAGACGTGTGATTTAAAAAGTAAATCAAACCACAAATAAGCATAAAAAAGAAAATAAGATAATTAGAATTACATATTAAATTAGTTATACTGTAAGTATATATAATTATTTTAATTCTATATTGATAATTATATAAAAATAATTCAGAGCAAAATGTAAAACGATATAGTACACATAATGTTCTTCATTATTTATAGAGAAAAATCAATGAAAAGAAAAACCAATTGTTTCATTGAAAAGATAAATAATATTGAAATACTAACAAATTTGCTAGAAAATATAAGAAAAAACATAAAATATAAGTAACAGGAATACGATAGGCATCATGACTGAAGGCCACAATTATGACTCTCAAAGTAATTGAGTTTGCATTTTAAAACTTTCCCCAGTGGAAATCTCAGGTGTGTATGCTTTCACCAGCAAATTCCACCAAACACCTAAGAAATAAATAATACCAATTCTACATAAACCCTTCTATAAACTTAAAATGAAGGAATATTTTTCAAATCATTCACTAAGGAGAGAATTAACTGGGTTACCTGTATTAGCAGCTTCCTGTTAAAGTAACAATACAATTGATACAATTGACTTATAAAAAGAAAATATTTATTTTGGCTCGTGGTTTTTGAGATTCCAGACCAAGATGAGTGGACCATTTCTTTGGGCATCTGCAAGGGCAGCACATCACGGTGAGAGTGCATGGCAACGCAAGCCACTTACGTCATGATCCAAGACGCAGAAAGGGAAAAAGAAGAGACATGTCCCCAATGACATAACTGAGCTCCATCCCCTAAGGTTCCACCACCTCCCAGGAATGCCAACCCGGAAACAAGTCACCATCCAAACAAGTCACCATCCAAACTACAGTCACCATCCAAACTACAGTCACCTTCCAAACTACAGCCTTCTGTCCCTCAGCCCTTGGTTCATGACCCTCTCTCAATGCAAAATACATTCATTCTTTCTCCAAGAGTCCCCAAAGTCTTAACATAGATAATACAGCAAATAAAACTATTGATCATGATCTCTCATGAAGACAGATATAAAAATTCCAAACTAAAATCTACCGAATTGGATTTCAGAAGTAGATCAAAAGGAGTATTATCAAAAGGATAATAAGAGCCAGGCATGGTGGTACATGCCTGTAATCTCAGTACTTGGGAGGCTGAGGAGGAGCCCAGGCTAGAGGCCAGCCTCAGCAACTTAGTGAGGCCCTCAGCAACCTAGAGAGACCACTTCAAACTAAAAATTAAAATAGTGCGGGGGTGTAACTTGGTATAACACCCCTGGGTTCAATCCCCAGTAACACACACACACACACACACACACACACACACACACACACAGGCATGACCAAGTTTATGTAAAACTGGTCTAACATTTAAAACTCAATCAATTTAATTCACCACAGTTTGTCAGTTTCTGATAAAATTGACATATACTTATCATATAATCCAACAATCCTCCCCCTAAGTATTTATGCTGGAGACATGAAAATACACATTCACAAAATTTGCGTGTCAATGTTCATACAGCCTTATCCACAATCACCTAAACTGAAACAACCATGAATTTGCTCATGTGGAAAGTGGATAAACAAATTGTGGCTATCCACACAAAATACTACTTAGCGAAAAGAATGAACAAACTACTGATACATACGACAACGTGGATGGATCTCAAGTACGTGAAGCTAAATGAACGAAGGCAGATTCAAAAGTTTGCTCCATAGTGTAGAATTTTATCTACATGACACTGACAAATGGCAACACTATGGGGACATCAGTTGCCAGAGACCAGGATTGGGGGAGAGGTAACTACAAATGAGAATGGAGGATTTTCGATTCCCCAGTATTGAAGTGAGTTTTTAAAAATTTAATTCTAGCCAGGCGTGGTGGTGCATGCCAGTCATCCCAGTACTTGGGAGGCTGAGATAGGAGGGTCACAGTCTTGAGGCCCACCTCAGCAACTTAGTGAGGACTTCAGCAACTGAGTGAGACCCTGTTTCAAAATAAAAATAAAATAGGGCTGGGGGTGTAGCTGGGAGGTAGAATGCCCCTGGGATCAATCCCCAATACACACACACACACACACACACACACACACACACACATTTTAATTCTCACAACCAGCTTATGAAGCAGACAATATTATCATCCCCATTTAAGAGATGAAATATCCAGGTTCAGCGTGGCTACACTAACACCCTGAAGCTGAACAAGCCAGGGCCTCCTGAGAAACGGAACTGAACGCCAGTGGGTCCAGCTGCTGAGCAGTTTGTCTCAACCACTGTAAGACTGCAATGTTGACACTGTTTCTTTCCCTTTTCTTTTTTTTTTTTTTTGGTAAATGACTTTTTAAAAAATAGTCTTGGATTTCAAAGGTAAACATTTTATTCATTATAATTCAAACTGCCTTTACAGCCAACAATTATTTTTGTTGGGGAAGAGTGCATATCAGAAAGCCTTTCCCATAATATGTCAGAAAATATAATATTAATTTTGTTTCTTACTCTCTACAGGAGCATTCATATGAGTTATATTTGTAATAATCAATAAATATCTTTCTTAAATAAAATTTTTTGGGGGGTGGAGATTGTGAGAGAAATTATTTCTTGATGTATAAACCATTGAATATTTAATATGTTTTTCACCTCATACAAGGAATTAATAGCTGATTTATTGGTCCAAACCCTTGTCATTCATATATATATATACATATACAGTAAAATGTATACATATAAATTCTGATAAGAAAATTCCTGTCCTATATAATATATATATGGCTCTGATAAGAAAAAAATTGACCAAGCAATCCTAAAAACACCTGATTTGATATTCTTACTGTTACCATGAAGTTCCTGCTGTAGTTTCCTTCTTTCTCAAGCACATGCTACCTCTGCTGAATGATACAAAAACAAGAACAAGACAGAAAAATGTATATCTGGGGTTTTTATGATATTATTGAGGATTTACATGATTATTTTTGAGACATAACAAATTCAGAATTCAATATTACAAATTAAAGTGATTTGAGAAAGTCTAGCTAACACTCAAGAAAATTGTTATTCTGAATCTATCGTTTCATGGTCAATGTAAGTCCAAGTTTACAAATTTAATGGCATGGTAGGAGAGAATCCTGACCTTGATGTTTTCTACATGTATGTCTACATAAGAATTCCTGAATTCTCCATTTCCCTGTAAGCCTAGAAGTGCTCATAATTGCCAAGTGGGAAAAGCTATTTAAAAGTTAATCAATAAATGCCAGTTATAAAAAGAGGTAATAAGAATTAACTGATAGCATTTAGGAGTAGGAATGCATATCTAGATATATGAATTAAATTAAATTTCATTTCATTAATGCCCCAAAGGGATCTCTTAGTCATGTCCACCTTTCTTTACCTTCTTTCAGGTCTGATGTCTCCATCTTTTATAATCAACCCAATCTGTCTATTGGTCATGGAGAATCTTGCCAAATAAAGGAAAATAAAGCCATTGATTTATAAAAATAGACATCAATAACCAAGAGGATGTTGAACATTTTTCCTGTTTTTTCTTTTGCAGTTTCACAAGATATGTACCAGCTGTGTTTCTAATGGCAGAAAAATTGAGTCTTGGGCGGCAGGGCTGTGGACTGCAGATGCACAGTATCATTCCCACTGTGGATACTTACCGTCCATTTCCAAAGGAACCTGCAGTTCATTATTTTCCTCGATGCCATTAATCACTTTTCAAGATATATTTCTACATCCCATCTTGTCCTCCCAAACTGCTTTATCTTGAAGTACAATTAACGACACTTCAATCCACTTCAAAAGCAAAACTGTGCTCAAATGACTGTTCTCTTTCCTTGAAGAATACAACTTATAAAAATGTATAAAAATTGAAATCTTTAACAGGAGAGCAATTAACTTGTTTGGATCAAAATGTATTTGGCTAATACTATACTATTTTGAAGTGAGCACTGTAGTAAAAAAAAAAAAAAGTCAAGTAGAAGCAACTGATTTGGAAATTATATTATTTATATATTTTGCAGAATTTCCTCCATTTTCATATGGACAGTTACCATTGAAAGCTTGTCCTTCCTCTGGAATAACGTATGAAGCGATAGTACCTCAAGGACTCCTTGAGTTTGTTATGACTCTCCTCTGCCTTGCACAATGAGCCGAAATACAGGGTGTGTTTTTTTTTTTTTTTGGCCAACGTCACATTCACCACTCTTGGAGAAAGGACCAGTGAGTAAAATTTGATTTTAAAACTGACCACACTTCTCACTGACATTTATAGACAGAGACAGATGTTAACTTGTAATAAATTTGAAAACATAATTCCATTTTCAGAGCCATGAACCAAATATGAACTTTCCAATGTCACTCTCTCTATTCAGCCATAACTTTTCAATATTTAGTATAACTCCCTCTCCCCTCCTCTTCCCTCCTCCTCCTCCTCCTCCTCCTCCATCTTCTTCCTCCTCTCTCTCTCCCTCTCCTTCCCCCACCCTCTCATTTTTCTGTGGTGTACTGGGTATGGAACCAGGGCCATTCTGCCTCTGAGCTGCACCCCCAGACCTTTTTATTTTTGTTTTATTTTGAAACAGGGTCTTGCTAAATTATCGCACACACTGGCCTCCAACCTGCAATCCTCCTGTCTCAGCCTCCCAAATACTGGGATTACAGGTATGTGCCATTGCACCCAGCTCTATTTACTGTAATTCATTCTGGTAATTTACTAGAAATGGTTATAAATTGATGTGCATTCAGGTTGCTCCCTCTTTGGGACAATTATGAGTAATATGCCCTAAACATTTATTCACAGGATTTTTTATGAATGATACTTTCCAATTCTTTTAGGTTCATACCTAGAAGGGAATGTGCTGAGTTTCATAGTAACGGTATGTTTAACATTTTGGAGAGCTGTGAAGTCCCCAAAGCAGCTGCACAGTTTTGCATGGCGACCAACAATGTGTAAGTCTTTTCATTTCTCCACATTCTCTCTCATATATGTGATTATCTACCTATTTCATTAAAACTCCCATGTTGGAGGTAAAGTGGCATTTCATGGTGGTTTGACTTCATCTTCTAGTGACTAATGATATTAAACATCTTTTCAGGTGAAGATTGTCCGTTTTTATACCTTCTTTAGAGAAATATCTATTCATATCCTTTGTGCATTTTTTAATTATGCTATTTGTCTTTTTGTTGAGATACAATAATTCTAAATATATTCTAAATATATATTCAAGTCATTTATTGGATAATGACTTACAAATATTATTTACCCTATGGGATTTTTTCTACCCTATTTGTCTTTTTGTTGAGATATAATAATTCTAAATATATATTCAAGTCACTTATTGGATAATGATTTACAAATATTTTTTACCTTATGGGTTTTCCTTTTACTATCTAGATAGTGTTTTCCATAGTACAAAAGATTTTAGTTTGATACAAGCCAATTTATCTACACACCCCCTCTCCCATGACCAGTTGTATACTAAAGTAGTGTAATATGTAGGAAGACATTACCTAACTAAATGACATGAAGATTTACTCTTATGTTTGTTTTCCTACAATCTTTATAATTTTAGCTAATGGTAGATCTATGATCAATTTGAGTTAATTTTGTGTATGGTGCGTGGAAAGGGTCCATGTTTATTTCATTGTATGTATATAATCAGTAGTTCCAGAACCATTTGTTGAAAAAAACACTATTTTTCTTCATTAAACCATTTGACACTCTTGTTTAAAGTTAATTGCCATAAAGATAACTGCTTATTTTTTAATTCAAAATTTTATTCCATTGATCTATATGCTTACCCTTAGGCCGGTACTATTCTGACTTATTTTAGCTTTGTAGAAAGTTATGAAATTACAAATTGTGATTCCTACAACTTTGTTCTTAAGATTGTTTTGGATATTCCTTGCAATTCTATATGAATTTTAGGATCTGATTTTAAATTTACACATTTAAAAAAAAAGAAGGTTGATAATGTGTTAGAGATTATGTTAACTCTGTAAATCAACTCTGATCTGTGAACATGGGATGTCTCCCCATTCCTCTGCCTTCTATAATTTCAACAATGCTGTGCAGTTTCCTAAGTATACGTTTTGTACTTCTTTTGTTACATTTATTCTTAAGGATATTATTCATTTTGATGCTATTATAAAGGAATTGTTTTCTTCATATTATTTTCAGATTGTACATTGCTAGTAGGTAGAAATACAATTGATTTTTGTAAGTTGATTTTGTATCTTGCAATCTTGCCAAAACTGTTTATTTAGTCCTAATAGTTTTTTACTGGATTCCTTAGGATTTGTTACATACTGTATCATGTCACTGCAAATCAAGATAGCTTACTGCTTCCTTTCCAACTGAGTCTTTTACTTATATTGCTAGCCTAATTGCCCTGGCTAGAACTTCTGGTATAATATTGAATAGAAATGGTGTGAGTAGAGATCCTTGTTTTATTTCTGATCATAGGGTGAAAGCAGTCAGTTTTTCACTAATACATACATTAGTTGTGGGTTTCTCATAGATGTTCTTCATCACTTAAAGAAATTTTCTTCTATTCTTCTTTTCTTCTGTTGAAGATTTTATCATGGAAGTATATTGGATTTTTGCCTTTGATTATATCCATATGGCATATTACAATAACTGCATGTTAAGCCAACTTAGGATAAATCCCATTTGGTCATTGTGTATAATTGTGTATTCTTTTTTTCCCCATTTTTAATGTTGCTGGATTCAGTTCATAAGTATTTTGTTGAGGATTTTTGTGTCAATAATCATTTAAGATATGGGTATATAAGTTTTGTTTTCTTTAGTCATTTTGCCTGGTTTGGGTATCATCAAGGTAACACTGTCCTCATAGAATGAGTTCATAAGCATTCCCTCCTCTTCTGCTTTTCAGAGGAGTTTGTGAATTCTTCAAATATTTGGGGGAAATCGCCAGTGAAGCCATCTGGGACTCAGATTTTTCTTTGTAGATATTTTTAAGTTTCTAATTCAAGTTTCTTTAAGACTGTGTTTCTCATTGAGTCACTTTTGAATATTTTAGCATTTAGAAATTTGGCTCTTTTATCAGTTATTCAATTTATTGGTATATAGTCATTCATAGTATTTGCTTATGGTCATATTTATTTTTGCAAAGGCATTAGCAAGGTCAACTCTTCCATTCCTGATTTTAACAATTTAAGTTGCCTATCTTTTTAACATGCTCATACAAGCTATGTTTGTCAGTTTTCTCAACATTTAAAAAAAATCCTTTGGTTTTGTTCATTTTCTCTTTTGTTTTTAATTCTCTACTTCATTGATTTCTACTCTAATTTTTATTATTATTTTTTTCTGCTTCCTTTGGATTGACTGATTTTTCCTTGACCTTTATTTCAGTCTCATAAGGTAGAAAGTTAGATAATTGATTGGAAGTTTTTCTTATTTTCAAATACAGGCATTTATACCAATAAATTTTACCATAAGCATTATTTTAGCAATATTCTACAAATTTTACCATGTTGTGTTTTCATTTTCATTAATCTTAAAGTATTTTCTAGTTCCCTTTGTGATTTTTTTGCAGACAAGAGTGGTTGATTAATTAATTTTATTTGGTCAGTGTCAAAAGGTAACTATGCAAACAACTAATTTTTAAATGTATGGTATAAATTAGTTCCAAAAAGTAGAAAATTCAAAAATAATTTATATTTATAATATAATTGGTGTTTTCCCAAACTGCAATAACCTAGAGAATACATATATTTTTCTCCCTTACATATGTATATGTGATATATATGTATATATGTATGTGTATAATATACATATATGTAGAGAGAGAATATTAATGAAAACAAACTGTTTTAATTGGCTCAACTCTCATCTTTAGAACTGCTATCACCATTGATATTTCTAGCCACTGCTCCAGTCCATCTGGAGTAGTCAGAAGATCCCATGTCTCACGTTCTGATTGTTGTAGACATGACATTCATGCTACTTGTGGTTCAATGTACTTCTACCCAACCCTAAGAATGGTGTCAAGGATCCCAGGTCATTCCTTATAGAAGTGTAAGTTCTATCCCCCAAGGAAATTCCCCTCCAAAAAGTACTAGTTTTTGCTTTTGATTCTGATTCAGAAGCCCTAAAAATGGCAATCTTGTTTTAATGGCCACTGTCTCTCTCTAGGGGACTAAGTCAAATCTTGAATTGTAGGTGATCAACAGAAGAGAAGACATAGATCTAGACTAAAACCTGAATAATACGCAGCGTGATAATCTCGATGTCATCATTCCATCTGTCCATCCTTAGGTCAGACTGGAGTTGTCTCTCTTACAATGTATTTCTTCCCATGGAAAGCTTAATCCTTCTTATTGATAGGGCTAAAGCAATCTTGCTAGATATTGTTAATTATAGCTGTGCTTTTCAGCTTCAGTTATGCCTTTTGTGTGTGTGTGTGTGGTATTGGGGATTGAACCCAGAGGCATTCTACCTCTGAGTTGCTATACGCCCAGCTCTTTTTTTTTGTTTTGAAACAGGGTCTCTCAAGGCTGCTGAGTCTAAGTTGCTAAGGCTGGTCTTGAACCTGTGCTCTTCCTGTCTCAACCTCTCAAGTACTGGGATTACAGGCATGTGTCAGCATGCTCAACTTCAGTTATGCCTTTGATAAGAAACTTTAGTATAATAATACAAGTAAACCAAAGGTTACTAGATTTTTTCCATCAAGAAATATATGCTATTATTTTCTCTTTTTTGTGGTATTGGGGGTTGAATCCAGGGGCATTCTACCTCTGAGCTTCACCCCCAGCCCTATTTTTTATTCTTTATTTTGAAACAGGGTCTTGCTAAGTTGCGGAGGGCCTCACTAAGTAGCTGAAGCTGGCTGTGAACCCAGATCCTCCAGTCTCAGCCTC